>PVJA010022616.1:0-34025 GCA_004027025.1 Myocastor coypus | reverse complement strand
GAATAAACCAAAAAAAAATAAAAATAAAAATAAAAATAAAAATCACTGGGGTCCCAAAATTCAAAGATCCAATCCAGAAATGGGGCTCTGAAATGAACACACACTTCTGGGAGAAAGAAATTCAACAAGCCTACAAATACATGAAGAAATCCTCCACTTCATTTTCCATTCGTGATATACAAATTAAACCAACACTTAGATACTGTCTCACCAAAGAAAGAATGGCTTTCATAAAGAAATTAAGAAACGGGGCCCAGCAGGATGGCTTAGTGGTCTAAAGTGCCTGCTTAGGAAAGCTTGGGTGGCTGCAGGGACCGCAGTTCGATCCCTAGTACCACATGCTGCACCAGCCCTGCCCTCAGGGCAGGCTGAGCTGGCCATAAAAATAAATAAACAGACAAAAGTTCTGAAACAAGAAAAAAAAAAAAAAAAGAAAGAAATTAAGAAACAATAAATGTTGGATAGGCTGTGAGGAAAAAGGAACTCTTCTCCACGGCTGATGGGAATGCAGACTGGTACAACCATTATGGAGAGCTGTGTGGAGACTCCTTAAAAAACAAGAACTGGAAATTCCATTCAAAGCAGCTATCCCCCTACTGGGAATTTTCATGGAAGAACTAAAAACATCATAACATGGTGATATTTGTGCACCTATGTTTATAGCAGCACAATTTGTAATAGCCAAATCTTAGAAACAACCAAATTCCCCATCATGTGAAGAATGGTTGAAAAAGATGTGTACTTTTATACAATGGAATATTACTAAGCTATAAAGAATGATAAACTAGAAGACTTCATATAAATGGATGTATCTTGAACATATACTCATAAGTGAAATAAACCAGGCCTACATATGTAAATGTTGGATAGTCTCCCTAGGGTAAGATCTCAAAAGAAGAAATAAAAATGGAGATGCATAATACTGCTGAATGGAAATCAAGGACTTAAGGGTTAAACAATGAAGTGAGTGCAAGCAGAAAAGATAGGAAGCATGGCAGGGGCAAAGCCATGCACTTATATACACAGGATGAATTAGATAATGACCCTAGGAACCTCCAGAATGTTTTTGACACTGAGGTTAGCAATGTGTAACAGTAAAAATATGCTTGTGAAAAAAAAGAACCTGGGAATTTTATAACAATATACACTGTGTTGGAGGGAAATGCCTAAGTAACATGGCCTATAGGATTGTACATCAGTTCATGAACTCTTTTGTTTGCAAGCAGATTGGTTCACAAACAAATGTCTGGCATAGTTTTGTTTTCATTTGCAAACTCCACATCAGGTGATGAACATAACTGTGGCCATCTTTTCCCCACAAACACAAATGTGAGCATCCTTTCCAGACTTGTGGAACAAATTAACTGCATGAAATAAGGTACTATTGTCTATGACAATTCTTAGCTTTATTTAATAAAATGAAATTTAATTTTAAAAATTAAAGCAAAAGCAATCCCAATCCCCATCCTGTTGGATGAAAGTCTTAATTTGCTTTCTCAAATCTTTCTTTTCAAATATTGTCCCCATAAGAAAAACATCACTGTAGGCCTGGTTTTGCTGAGAACTCAGTGTTGAACACTCGTCGGCAGCAGATCTGCCCTGCACCAATTTGCCACTGTCCTTTAATGAAGAAAGGCGCTGCACTTTAATCTTCTCTCCTTATCTCTTTTCTTCTGCGTCTGCTTTAGATAAAAAAGATGGCTTGAACATCCAACATTACATAAGCAGAACAGAATACCTTGGAAAAGGATTTTGAATCTAGAAAACTCATTGTATAGATGGTGTCTTAGTTACTTTTTACTCGTTGCTGGGGCAAATACCAAACACTCAAGATGAAGGAAGGAAAGGTTTATTTAGCTCACAGTTTGTGGAGGTTTCAGTCCATATTCGGCTGGCCCAAGGCTGAGTGGAACAGAGCAGAGAGCATCCATTTCATGGCAGCAGAACAGCAACAAAATGGTGGCAGAAGTAGCCAACCAAATAGGGCAGCAGAGAGCAACAGCTCCAGTCTGTCTCTCTGTCTCTCTTTATATTACACTGAGGCTCTCTGCCTTAGCCCCCACCTTAGGCCATACCCATAATCCCTGAAGTACTAAAAACCATAATCCCAGGGATCATGGATCAAGTCTTAAACTCTAGAAGTCCCTGCCCAGTGACTACATGAGGCTTTGGGGGGACAATTAGACATAAACCATAACAGATGGTGAGGGTCTGGTCTCCATGGGATGAGATTTCTACAGGACTTTGTCTCTGATAGGCAGTAAACCACTTGAAAGTATTAATTGTAGTTCTTGCTCCTGTCTCCATGTTTTCAGAGCACCACTCTGCAAGGTGGAAATTCAGTTAGACTGAAAGCTCCCCATTATGTAAGGCATGACCTCATCTTCAGAGTCCTGGGGGCTAATGCCAGGGAATCTCAGGTGTGAAGTTATCATTGTGGTCCCTTTGGGATGTTCTCTTTCCACTGTAAAGTGCTATGTGACAGCGAGACACCAGAGTTCTCTGCTAGGATGAAGCATGCTAGGAATGGACTGTCTGACAGGAAGCGTGTCCTGTTTCTAAACTGAGCCAACATGACAGCAGCTCTCCCAGAACCCATCCGGAGCACTGTCAGTTTCCATGACTCAGCAAGGACAAATGTGTTTCTGGATAATTTACTGACGTAATCCAACAGTGTGTCTTGATAGTCCTGTCCTTCTTTTCTCCCTGAGCCTGTCTCTCTTCCCTGCCCCCACTCACTTGTTCTAGGTCACGTAAGGACCAGCCTTGGTTTTGAGCTGCTCAAACACTGTAACATTGGTGCATTTTTTCCCCCTGTCTTCTCTGACTGTTCTGACCCCAGCTGGAATTTTATCTGTTCCCAGCACCAGTTATTCACCTGCAGGTTTTGGCCTGCTGCCTGAGGCAAGGTCTGAACCTGGTGCTACAACATCCCCACACCCTGGCTTCCTGCTAGGGAAGGAAGAGACTGTTCTTGATCTCCAGACTGCAGGCTGTTTTTCTCTGCAGGAAATTCAGGCTTCCAGTTCTCTGGCTGAAGAGAAATTTTCTGATACAGACTTTGAGAGGAGTAAGGCCATTCATGGGCTCACTCAGCTCTGATTGCAACAGAGTGCTTCATTAGGGTGCCAGCAAATTGGTCCAGGTTTAAATCTTTACACACAGTACACTAATTTCTCACATACACCAGCCCATAGAGGGTGAACAAGTGATTGATTGATTGATTGACTGATTTTTGCCTTTTTAAGGCAGCTCCTGATCTTGCAGACTAACAAGGGGGCTATCATTTGTTGGCCCTAAGGAAAGCTTATAGTCTGGTTGAGTTTTTAGCATCCTCATAAAAGATAAAGACTAAATTTTCTCAGGTAGTAGTTACATAAACATGCTAGTTAAAGGGATTTCATAAAAAGGTAGAGTCCCATTCAGAGAGTTTTGAAGGTATGCCCAGGGCCAGCTGGCTGGCTAGTGGTGATTCTGGTATCATAGAATTAGTGCTGGATGGCCTGTAACCCTGACATGGCTGGAGACCGTGAGCTAGCCTGGGCCCCTGTTATGATTTGTGTCTAGTTGTCCCCCTAAAGCCTCATGTAGCCATGGGGTGGGGACTTCTACAGTTTGAGATTAACTCATGCTCCACTGGGATTATGGATGATACAGGGATAAGATTATGGATCGGAGTACTGTTGGGATTATAGGTGTGACCTGAGGCATAGAGCCTGAATGTAATATAAGAGAGACAGAGATACAGACTCTCTGTTGCTCTCTGTTAGTATTGTTGGCTGTTTGCTGATGTTGGCCTGTTGTGGTTGTTGCTGTTCTGCTGCCATAAACTGGACACTGTCTGCCCTGTGCCACTCATGCTTGGAGCCAGTCGAGTATGAACTGAAACCTCCAGTAACTTCATTTTGGGTGTCAGGTATTTGTTCCAGCAATGAGAGAAAAGTAACTGAGATAGCCCCAGAGCAGTGCACACAAGAGTCAGGGTTTCTACAGTATCAAGAGATGAGGGGTTCTTCCAAGCACACATGAGCCTTCAGACCTATTGAACTAGTTGTTCTTGGGGGCAGCCTATTGTATTCTGATTTTGAGCAAAACCCCAGAGCCCTTTTCTGCAGATGAGTGGGCCAAAACGTCCAGGTTCTTGTATATGACAAGGAAAGAATTGACAAGCATATACTTCATAGTGTATAGTAAGTAGCTACATTTACTGAAAGTTATGGGATGGTAGCAAGAACAGGGAAAAGATTGAAAGGAAAAAGAGACAAAGGGAAATGGGGACTTGAAGGTGAAAGGAGGAAGCAGTGTGAAGGGAAAAAAGGGTCTCTGGAACTCAGGCCTCTGGTATTACAGGGTCAGACACCACTGATTCAGGGAGCCTCCCACTGTCTCTCTCTGATGTCAGTAATGTGCAGACCTCCTAAGCATAAGCCTGGATAATCATTAGGGTGGTGTTGAGTTGATAGTTTAATAGATACAAGGGAGGTAGCTCACACAGCTTCCCGTTTTAGGGTTATGGAAGCATGGATAATCATTAGGGTGCTGTGGCCTTTATAGCTGAACAAAGGGGAAGGAGTGCCCTAGCTGTACTGCTTGATGCTGACCATTCCCATTCCATTTTAAGCTCTAAGCATGTGCATCCCTCCTCAGGTCCTTCTCCCCCTTACCCATCTCCATGGCCTCTCTTGTGTTCCTAGGTCCCGATAGTGCCCAAGCCATTAGAAGGCTTTTCCTCCATCTCAGCCATGGGGAGTTCATGAGTTCTCTTTGCCAGAATAGCCTAGGTTAGGTGTCAGAGGGAAGGCAGGCTGGCTGCAGGTTGAGACTCACTTGCCCTGCACTAGTTTATGAAGCATAACCAATGGGCATGTGACTTTACTGGCCACAGAGCATGGTCTAGGTAGGTGGGCATGTTTATGCATGTGGCAGCATGTCCTGCAGGCAAAGAGCATGGAAGTTTTCAGAAAATGTGGACTACTTAAAGAGAAAGAGGAGGAAGGAAAGAGAGGAGGTGTGTATGAGTTGACTCTAGGGCTGCTTCCTGGAGAAAATCTTCTTACAAAGATTCCACCTGCCTACTAGGGAAACAGAGTCCAGCTATAGAGGCAGACCCAGTGAGAAGGTAGAAGAGGGAGCCAGGGAGACAGCTCAGCTGTATAAGTGCCTGCCTCATAAGCACAAGGTCCCAAGTTTGATCACTGGTACCACAAAAAAAAAAAAAAAAAAAAAAAAAAGTAGAAGAAGTAGGGAGGAGAAAAAGCCACGGCACAGGGAATGTGGCTGAGCTCAGGAAAGTTTATCTCTGGCCCTGGATGGATAGGGACAGCATATCACCTACACAGATGGCACAGGCATAGCCCTTCTGGGGCCCATGAGCTCCCTTCTATTCTCCCCATGTTAGAAAAGCACTCTGTCTTCTCTTTGGGGTGCCACTCACAGATACATGGACAGTGATCATAATGATATTTCTTAAGGTTAAAAGTTGATTTTTTTTTTTTTTTTTTAACCCATCCTGCCTATGAGGCTAAGAAGTAGATAAAGCCAGGGGAGAGAAACCTTGGGTTGTTCTGGAGAGAGCTGTGTGCAGAGGCTATGTTTTTTGATTTCCAGTTCATTCTTTTTGCTGCTTTGTTTCATATTTTGAGAAGCCCCAAAAAGAGAGATGAACAACATTGAAAGGAAGGGTGGGAAATAGGACTGGAGGCTGTTGTCCTGGGGCTGTCATCCCACCACTCTGCCATCTTCTATCCTGGATTTCTAGTGGTAATGTTCTAGTCTTCCTAGAGTTTTCAGTGCTATCTTCTCTTATGTATGGGTAGCTCTTTCACATGCCATGCCCATGCCACTTGGCTCAGCAAGTAGAGCTCTCCCTTTGGTAAATGGCGGTTGTTTTAGAGAATATGAGGCTGACTGGCGAACTCCATGAGGGCTTCACATTTTGTACTTACGCTGTTTTCACCATACCATTGCTAGATCTCTTTTAGAGTTCTCATTCTTTTGACTATCTATAGGTGGGCAAATCTGTCCTTTCTGAACAGACTTCATTTATTAAAGTTTTGTTGTTATTGTTTAAGGGCAGTATGTAGATGCAAATTTCCTGCTGTGTGATTTTAGGTGTCTGGATACCACTTTATGATCATACTTGAGAAATCTATGTGTAAGCTTGGGACCTGGGTCATTGCTTTGTATTTATTAAACTCTATCCAGGGAGAAAAAGATAAATGAGCTCTGGCACTTTGCTTAGTAGCCTCACGTGGATGAAATTAACAGATTTTTTTTTTAAAAAAAGGTAGAAAACACCAACCTTCCTCATTTGGCCTTCAAATAGGGCAGAAGTTAGATTTGTTTTGGCAAAGTTGAGGGTCAGAATTGGCAAGAAAACAAATGTTCTCAGAGCCTTCCCTTTGTAGTACTTAACAAAGCCCATCCAAGTGTTAGAATCATCAGGGACATTTTAAGAACACTAAGTCCAACCTCAGACCAGTTAATCAGAATCGCCTCACCTTGAAGAGAAAAGAATACGCTCTGGATTTAAGGTAAAAAACATCATCTTCTACTGCCCTATGGCCCTGATATTAGTCAAAGATGCAAAAGCAAAAGACGGAATACTAAATAGATAGAAAAAAAAAAAACCCAGCTCTTTAAAATAAGAATGACTTGGAAGAAAGAACAGAGAATTATCTTCCAGTAAAACAAAACAAAAAAGACACGACAAAACAAAATAAAAAATCAAACCTCTGGGTGAGTTAAGGTGAGTCTTAGGAAGGACTACATAGCAGCTGAATTACAATATATCACAACAGAATGCCAGCTGATACAGGACCTTGACTCAGTGGAGAAAGAGACTTGGCAAGCAATAGGGCCCCTCCTACCTGTGCCCTGCTGTTTGGACATCCAGCCCTGCAGGGGACTTCCCTTAGCAAATAGCCATTCCCGACACAGAGCTCCCTAGAGGGTAGCTCATTTCTCCAGGAGGATTGAGGCCTCTTCTAGTATCGTTTTTTTTTTTTAATTTTTTTTATTACTTCTGATTATACCAATTAGAAAGCTCAAAGCAAGTGCTAATGTGTCCTTAACACTTCAACACTTGCTGATTTCTGCTTGTTTAAGAAAGTGGGTGTTCTCTGCTTTAGGGCAATTAACAAGGAGCTGTTAGAACAGCAGTGAGGAGCAGAAAGCAGGGTAAGGTAGATCAGAAGATCTACAACCAAAGACTATGTGGCCCTCAGAATAGCTCAGAATTCCCACATAGATGGGTCGAGGGAATAATTTTCTCCTGAGAACTCCAGAGACCTTTCTTTCTTCTTCAATACTGATCTGAAAATTCAGCACCTAAAAGGTTAAGGGAGCATAGATACAGCACAATGCTGGGGTAAAGCATGGAAGACTTATTTATGGTCTCTGCTGGACAGTCTCCAGGTATTAGGAGAGAGGTACCTACAAGCATCTGGATTTGGTTCCTACTCACACATGGTGGTGCCGTGCACGCGTGTGCATACACACACACACACACACACGAGTCCAGGAACCATGAGTGTGACTTCCCTGCATATCATTCTTGCCCTGGTTCATCCTTCCTGCAGCGGTGAGACCACAGTGATGTGGCATAGCCAATGCATCCCTCATTATATTGGCAGCCCTTCACTGCATTTCTTTCCTTTCTGATATCCACTCCTTGGTGATCAGTCTAGACTTTCCAGAGTTGAATTAGTGAATACCCCTGGACAATTTAGTGATAAGATCTAATTGTAAAGTTAATTCTGCTTCATCCTGACTAGGCTCCCACACTAGGATTTTGACACAGCATGCTGCTGGCCCCATACTCCTCTTTGTTGAATAGGGAGCTTCAGTATTCAACAAGTTATGCAGGGCATCCAATCCAGATTACTGAATGCCTGCTTCTTTAAAGGAGGGTTTTTATTCCTTTCAGTTTTAGAGTGCTCATAGGTTAGTAAAAAGCCTGTGGTAAGGCAATGGATACCTGCATTTTGGCCCAAGTGATCAAGACATCCACCAAATGGTGACCATAGGCAGATCAGTTCTCTACTATAATGGTTTGTGTATAGGTGTCCCCCAAAGCCTCATGCAGTCTTGGGCAAGCTTTTGGAGTTTGTGATTGATTATTGTGGGTGTGGTTGCTACCCATGGGGCAGGTAATTTACATTTCAGTGTTAGGAGGGAAGGGAAGTTAGCTGCTTGTGCTGCTGCTGCTGCTGCTCCTTTGTGCTCTTTGCTGCCACCATGAAAGGCTACTCTCTGCCTGTGCCACTCTACCTTGGAGCCAGCTGAATATGGATTGAAACCTCCAGTAACTGTGAGCAAAATGAACCTTTCCTTCCCTAATTTGAGTGTCAGGTATTTATCTCAGCAACGAGAGAAGAGTAACTAAAACACCTACTCTGGTATGTGTTATGCTCAACTCCAGCATATAGGGAGCATAATAAGCATAAATAAGCATAAATGTGAAGATTCCTCCAAGCTGAAGTTCCTGTGCTTCCGAGAGATGTGATGGCTTTCAGGTCCAAATTCTGGACTCCAAGTAAAATCTTCAGTTTCTGATTTTACCCCTTGGTGGTAAATTTAAGAAAGTTATTCAGCCTTTGCTAATCCTCATTTTAACTGTTGGGTGGGATAATAATGGGCTCTACCTGTCAGTTTCATGTGAGAAATGATACCTTGCTGTATAAAATGCTTACCACATACAGAACTTCAGATGTTCCATAAAAGTAAATGTTTATTATTAACATATGAATATGTTAATTTTTGCATGTTTTAGCTCCTACTGCTATCTTGCAGCTTGACGTTTCTGGGTCCTGAGAGTTAGTACTCTGAACCAGACTATGGCTGCTCATCACCTGCTACTTACTGGACTTCACTGTTTCTGTCTCCTTTCTAGTGGAGGAGCAGCCAATGAATGGCCTCTCTCAGATGTTTACACAGGTTGTTCCCTCTACCTGAATTTTTTCAGTATATTTTTAGTCTTTCTCAAAGATTAGGTCTGTTCTCAGATATCATCTCAAATGACCTGTCCAGATCACATGACAAATTATGGCTTAAAACTCTTGTTTTCTTTATCAGGCTACTGCCTTATGTCTATCTCTTCTTCTAGAATGTAACTTTCATGTCTCTATCCTGCCCACATTTATATCCCCAATGTGTAGTCATGGGCCAGCCACAAAGTCAGTGCTCAATGAAGATGCTGGATAAATAAATTAATGAGTTAATGGATAATATGTGACACTGTATTATTTATGAAGCACTTTCATAAGTAGATTGTTCTTTTGAAGCAATAAAAATCTGTGTAAGAATACAGACATTCATCAACTAGAGCCTGGCTATAGTTACCACATATCATAGCTACTTTACCAGGAAAGCACAAGGTTATGGCAGTGAATAAGAAGAGTTTGTGTCCTGGGGAGATAGGTAAGGGGGAGGGAATGTATCAGTAAGACTTCTGGACAAAGGCTTGTTAGTTGAACTTTTAAATGTGATTGGAAGTTACCCAGGCAAATGTGGGTTTGGGGTGAAAAACAAAGACATATAGGATGACAGGGCAAAGTTTAATAATCATAAAAAAAACTGAAACCGATAAGGGGACTAACAGAAGCCTAAATAATAATAGTATGTTGTGTTTCAGTGTGAGGAATGATTCTGACAGAGATCATGGAAAAATAAAAGATAGCACTAAGATCCAAACTTGGGGTCAGACAATAATGAGAAAAGTTCAAAATTGTTCACCAGTGTGGCCAGGACAGAAACCAGGGAGATGGTCTGGGCTTTTCTTGGGCTAGCATTGGGAGGAAGGATCAAAACAAGTGGTGCTTGGTTCCCTGAAACCAGATAATATCCAAGGCCTGGAGTTGTTTCTGACAGGTGCTCAGTCTTGCTGTCTAGATCCCACAGATAAATGTGGCTTGAGGTACTGGTACTCTAGTCACTACTCTCCAGGCCAAGGACAATGAAGCTTCTAAGGTGAAATAGAGCTGGGATTCTAGTGGCAGCAAAGAGAGGCAAACCCAACAGCCAACAGATAGATGATCTTAAAGTGAATGAACAGGGAAAGGGTTGCTGAACAGAGGGTTTAAGCCCTGCCTAAGATGAGAGAAACCATTACAATGATAGTATTTGTGCCAGATTAAACCATTTCTGAGGATCAGGTTCAGTAGTAGCTTGCTAAAATATAATCCTTGCTAAACATAGGCAGCTATAGTGAGTGAAAGGATAACTGTCATGTAACTCTTCATTTGTCACCTACCTGTTGTGGGGCCATCCATACCTGGATCCATTAGACCTGTTGCCAGCCTTCACATAATTCATAGCCCAGTTGGTCAGGAGGGGACTTGAGGCATCAGATGTGCACAGGATTAAGACACCTTTAGAGAGACATTTATTACTTGCTCAGATGTTTGAGATGAAGCTGTCAGGCTGGGTATGTGATGAGCAGAAACTCTGAAGTGATTTCATGCTCATTTATAAGTAAAATAGAGAGCTCAGGCAAGCTGATCTTAGCAGTACCTGATGGAGCACAGTTAGCTACACTGGAGAGGGCAGCTGCCAGCCAGCTCTTCATGGAACTCCTCTTTAGGCTTAGCATGGAGGAGCTCAGTCTTGTAAAAAGAACAAGAGGCATACACTGCACAGGCAGAAATCCTACCCAGTTTATTCTGGCAATAAATATTCTATAAATGAGACATGAATATAGGGAGATACTAACTTTTTCCTTAGGTTCTTGGATGGTGTAAAGCATTGTAAATGTTTTACTTAGTGTATTTCATGGTTCTCTCTGGTATGGTTTTGTGTTCCCTGCTGTTTATAAGTGCATATCAGTGTAGTATCTGAATTACGTTCTTATCATTCATTAACTTTGCATAAACTACAATTAAGAGAGGCAATGTTTTGGGTCACTAGGAAGACTCCTGAACTTTATTTTAGAAAATTGCAGAATATTTGAAAGGTTTCCCCTAAGTCAGCATTTTAAAATAAACATCCTAAGTGATAATGAAAATCCCTACAGTTTGAGAAGCATTGGAATAAAGTGGTAAAATGCCTTTTCAAGATAGACAAGCTTGCTGGGTGAAAACAGCCCTGGTGACATTTAGTGAACAAAAGAGGTGTAGAATTGTGAACAAGAAAGGGCCGATCAATTAACCCCTCATTCTGACTTCTGACTTCTGAGCCTGGGAGCCCTGGAGAATCTCTCTCTCTCTCTCTCTCTGTGTGTGTGTGTGTGTGTGTGTGTGTGTGTGTGTACCTGTCAGTTAGGATGGTCTCTGTATGGGCAAGTCTCTTTGGCACCTGTGAGTATAGTACAAGGGGAGAGACAACTCAAAAAGGAATTTTCTAGTGTGTTGAAAACATCACTCTCACCACTATCTTCCTATTTGTATACATGCTTAAACCAATACCAAGTAGTCAAGCTTTATCCATGTTGTTGTTTCTTGGTTTTGTGATTTTGTACTGACTGTAGACTGGCGATTACCCACTGATATTCAAGACTTAGTTTCCTTCATCCTTTGTGAGCTCCCCAATCCCCTCATTGCTGACTGTCAACTCCTGTCCCCAAACACATCACCACCCATAATGTCAGTGTGGTGGATACATGATATAGCTGTGAATATGGCCATAGGAATCCACAGGCTCAGCTTTGAATATTGCATTTTCTTAGGTCACTTGCTAGTTATGTGACCATAGGCAGATGCTGAGCTTCAATTTTATCTTCTCTTACACTGAGATAACTTAGTTTGTAAGGTAACTGTGAGGATAAAATGAAACAGTGAAATAACTTAGCAAGTGCCACCCACAATCTCTGGCAAAACACATGGCAAAAAGTTCACCTCCCCCTACGTATCCCCTTTTCTTAATACCCAATAAAAAAACACCTTGGAATATTAGACTTTTTCCACATAGAGACACTGATTAGATTTGTCCTCAGCATCAGCCTGGGGCTTCTTTCTCCCTCTCACAAGTTAGAGCTTCTTGAAGAATATTAGTACCTTATTTCTACTTCAGTTGTCAGAAATTGTTAATAGTGTGTAACCTGCTGCTGACCCCCACATTTAGATGATGGGGTAGTCAACTGCCAGGCTGGTAGACAACACTCAGTCTTTGTTAGGGACACAGATTTCTTGTGTCAGCATAATTATGACAACAGGGATGGAGCCTGACAGATAGAAAAATGAGTAGGACTGTTATTATCTCTGAGGCATGCAAGACCTACAGTTACTTTGCAGTGCCTGATGTCGTGGGAATGCACAAATTTGAGTGGAGCTAAACCACACTTCAGTAAGAAAAGCCATTGAATATCACCAGAAACATGGATAAACTCATTTACAGAGCAAATAAATTTTTTGAGACAGGGTCTTTCTATGTAGTCTGTGCTGGCCTTGAACTCACCATGTAGCCCAGGCTGACCTCAAACTTGTAGTGATCCTTTTGTGTCATTCTGAGTGCTGGGACTTTGGGCATGTGCCACTACATCTAGCCAGAAGCAGTACTTACAAATCAATAGCCAATAGCTGGTATAGGCAAACAACTTAAAAATTCAGGTACCAGTGCTGGTGAAGTGTCTTAATCACTTTTCAAATCACTGAAACATATACAGCTTAAAGGAAGAGAGACTTATTTTGGCTCATTTACAGTCCATGGTTGGCTGGCTCCCAGGCATGGTAGAAGGGTTTTGAGGAGGAGGAAAGATGTTCAAGTAATGTGTGTAAGGAAGTAGGGAAAGAGGCAGAGAGACAGAGACAGACAGACAGACAGACAGACAGACAGACAGGGAGAAAGACAGAGAGAGAACCCTTTCATAATTTACTGCATCCCAGTGACCTGCCTCCAACCAGGCCCCTCCTCCTCATAGCACAGTCAGCTGCTGCATTCAGTGCATGAGCTAGTGATGGATATCACAACACTATGATCGAATCATCATCCAAAAGCCCAGCCTCTGAAGTTATGTGACCTTAGGAGGTCATCCTCAGTTGTAGCTCCCTAAGGTCTCATAACTTGGGAATACACTAAATGGGCTACTTTCATATACTGTAATGGCTAGTGGACATATGAATTGATACTCTTTTTTTTTTTTTTTTTTACAAATCAGTAATGACAATGACTAAATTATAATATCCAGCTATGTCACCCTGTACGCCTGTTTTTTAAGTGAAGAAAAATTTTTGTGGGCTTCATATGCAGTATATAATATAGTGTATATAAGGAATACAAAGTCCCCTTTTTTTTTTTTTTTGTGGGACCGGGGTTCAAACTCATGACCTTGCACTTGCCAGGCAGGCACTTGTGCCATGGAGCTATCTCCCCAGCCCCCCAAACTCCTTTTTAAAATATTTAAAGATGGGAAAATTAGGCTGGAGGTTGCACAGAGCTGGAAAGAATTGGCTGTGTGTCATTAAATTTGGCAGTTTCAGAAATGACAGCAAATGGTATGTTATAGTGAAAAGTAGAACACTATGTAGTCTGGACACTGTACACACAAAGAAGATTGAGAATAGGCCAGAATGTTTATAAATTTGCACCATTGGTATCTTTTCTATAGATTTTTTATTTTGATATTTTCATTTTCCTATATAGTTATCAGGTATTCCTTATAATAAAGAAATTCTGTAATTTAAGCAAAGGTCATATTATTTTCAGAGGGCAGAGAAAATTATTTATGGGATGCCTGGGATTAGGTGTCAGAGAAGAAAAGGCAACTCCTTTGCTTTGGGATGCAGGATTTGGGAAGAAACAAAGACTCAACCTTCTCCTAAGAGACTTAAGAAGTTGTCATATGTGTGGAATACTTGCATATGCAAAAAATTTTGCTAATGAAAACCTGGAAAGATGTTTTATCTTCTTTTTTAGTCTCACTCCTCCAACTGTGGCCTTATTACTAGTGGCTGTGAGTTGTAAGGGCCAGACTCACAGGTCATGTACAATGGCTTAAGCAAGTATTGTGCCACATAGAAAATTGGGAATTATATGAAAGGCCCCAAGGAAATACTGCACCAGTGTTTACGCAAAAAAATGTGAATTAACCAAAATATCCCTGAAGTTATAAAATAATTGGATAGGTTAAATAAACTAAAAATAAGAAGACTTGTAACTAACCCTCCCCAAATGGACTTTCTTCTGACCTGAGACATTATAAATATTTTGAATTTCATTGTTTTCTTTTTATTTTCAGGGGTTATACTAAGGCTTAAGTGTTTAAATAAACATTGCTACTTAGTTATATAACAATATTCTGAATCACTTAGCTTATTTATTTCTTGGTTTTCAAGATAGTTTGGCTGGCCTTGATTTCAAATCATTCCCCTCCTCCAAATCTTGACCTGTACATTTTCATACCTGACTTTTAAAATGGAAGAATATGAGAATAGGGCCTTGTGTAAGTCCTATTCTTGCTCTAGCTAAGAGTTCAGCATGACTTAGTGACCTGATTTTTAAAAGCTAATGTATATTTGGAACCATGAGAAATTCATTTTAAATATAGTGGTGGCATTAATGCTTTGTGTGCAATCTCTAATCCATTGGCTGAATTGGCCTACAACCCTTTATTGAAAATAGTTATCTAGTTGAGTTCAGATTGAGCAGTAATAATAGCTGTATCTATCACAGGCTTGGGTACAAGGGAAACCAGCAGTCTTGCTGAGGAATTTCCACCTCATCCTTAGGGACAGCAGGGTCTCTGTATTTAGAGATTTAAATTTGAGTGGGGAAAACATGATTCATCTGAGGAAGGAAAGAGAGAGACAAAAATAAAAAACAATGGCAGACACCCAAAGGGTAACCTCTCAAATACTATTGACTTTAAGGAGGGCAGAGTTATTTGCTAAATGCTGAAAAAATATATATATATACCAGGACCATTGATGAGATCGGGTTAGTCTAGAAAAGTTTTCTGAGGCTATATCTGCTGGTAGTGAGTTGGCCCAGAAGGTAACAGGAGACTTGGAATAAGCCTGAAAAATGGTCCAGGTCAAAGGAAATTCAGGGTTCTAGGTGCCTTTTGGCAGTATACTCTAAAGTCTCAGGAGCTAAGATTCATCATGCCTGACCTCTGACCTCCCCACAGTGAGGACGTGTGCAAACGTGGCTTCACCGTCATCATCGACATGCGGGGCTCCAAATGGGACCTCATCAAGCCTCTCCTCAAAACACTACAAGAAGCCTTTCCAGCTGATATCCATGTGGCCCTCATCATCAAGCCAGACAACTTCTGGCAGAAACAGAAGACCAACTTTGGCAGCTCCAAATTTATCTTTGAGGTAAGCTAGACCTTTCTTCTGCCTCCTTTCCCCTGCCCTGTGCTACCTGCACATTTCTCACTTCCCCTTTTCCATATGCAAAGTGTCAAGGGCTGAGATTTTAGGGTTCCTTGACCACCTGGGCCTTATTTGTCCAGTGGGACTCTGGTGAGGAATAAGAAGTTCAGAAGGTCTCAAATGCACAGCCTCATTAAATAATCTTGTATACTGATGGTGGGAGTGTTCATTGGGATGACTATTTCTGAGAGCAACTTGATATTTGTATTGAAAGTCTTTAAGAATTTATACTTATCGATCTAATAATTCTAGGAAAATTTTCTTAACATGGAAACTCAAAATTAAAAAAAGCTAATTAAAGTTAAGAGCATATATGTGTACAAAATCTTCATAATTTTTGTAAGAATATATATATACACACACACAAACACATGTGTAATGAATTATATATGCATATGTATGTTCTATACTAACCATTGGTTTTGGTAATATTAATACACAAATACTATGAAGTTATTGAGATCACATTTAGAAAATATCACAAAATGTTCATAGTATATGTTTTTTAAAAGGCAAGTTATAAAATAATGTGAGTGGTGTTATACATGTAGAGCTTGCTTCTTAAGTGTGTATATGGTGCTAAGAGAGACATGAAAATGTTCACAATAGTTCAAGTATAACTGCCTTCAAAAATGGCTAACAAAATGGGTGATTTTTATGTTCTTCATGTTTTCCTGTTTTCTTTCAATAGTGATAGATGACCTTTAACATCGGGAGAAACATAGTTTTTTTAAACTAAATTTTCCTAAAATTTTTGGAAATATGAATTTCTTAAGAATTTTTAATGATAGGGCCAGGGATATAATTCAGTGGCATAAGCACCTGTCTGGCAAGTGCAAGATCCTGAGTTCAATCCCTAGTACCGCAAAATTAAAAAAAAAAAAAAAAAAAAAATTTAATGGCAGCATGCTCAGTGAAAGATTTAAGCATCTTTGTTCCAGCCAAAATTGAGCTATTCTCCTGATCAGAGTTTTGGTCCTCACCTGTAAGGAGATGAAGTCTGTGTGTGTACGTGTGTGTGCATGTGTACTTCTGCAGATATTAGTGTCTGTGTGATGTAAAGACAGAGCTACTTTGAATCTTTCAGCGACTTTGCATCGCAGACTCTTATGCTCCAGGGGTGACCCCAGTTGGCTGCAATTTGGGTATGGCGATCTGACTACTTGACTAAGGAAACTCTCATTCTCTGTAAAGAATCCATGAAATTTGGCTTATTATAAAGCCAGCTAACTATCATAGTTTCCCAGCACCCTGTGGCCTTCTAGGGACCTTGTAGAAAAATGCCTTTAACACTTTTGTTTTGTATACGGAAGTGGTGACAAGTCTATAAATTCATAAGCTAAGAGAAACTGAAAGGGATATTACCAATAAGTCTTAAACTTTGCTTTGCTGTAGTTTTTCTGCACATCCCATCTCCCTTCACCTTCTTCACCCAAGTGGAACAAGTTTGTCTCTGTCTCCTAAGCCAGAATAAAGTTAGATAGCTGGGAGCTTCTCTCTTAGGAGAACATTTATAAAGCACTGTTTTGAAGAATTTCTAATGCAAACTGAGGCAACAAGAAGCAGGCAGTACAGGTTTATTCAATAGCAGTTACCTAAAAAATAACTGGTGAATATATTCATGGGGGACTTTTAGAAACATAAAGTAAGTGCTGGGGAAATAGTTTAGTGATCTAAGTGCCTGCCTGGCAAAAGCAAAGATCCGGATTCAATCCCTAGTACCATATGCCATGCCACCCTGGAACTCCAGACATGCTGTGTGCATCACTGAAGCTAGGTGAGGTGGTACATGCCTGTCATCCCAGCACTGGGGAGGCTGAGACAAGAGAATCACTATGACTCTGAGCTGTGAAGCAAGACCCTGTATCAAATAAATAAAAGATAAAATATATATACTGAGCTGTGTTTGAAAGAGAAAGTGCTCTAGGATAAGGCTTTTCAAAGTTTAATGAACACATATCCCCAGGGAATCTTGTGAATGGAGATTGTGAATCAACAGGTCTGGGGTAGCTCCTGCTATTGTGCATTTCTGACAAGCTTGTAGGTCTGCTGATGGTACTGACTCAGTGGCCATGCCTTCAGTAACCAGGATCCATATAGCAGGTTTGTATCTCTGGCTGCACAGTTAAGTCACTTGAGAAACTCTTAGAACTATCCATGCCCAAATTCTTGCCCCAAATCACAATTTTTGGGGGCAGAATATTTATTTCTTCAGATTCTTCTAGGGATTCTGGTGAAGAGTGACATTTGGGAACTGTCTTCCAGGACAGCTCTCTTATCTTCTTGTCCTAGGAGGGGGAGAGAAGGAAAAGGAGGAAGAGGAGATTCTCAGAGAGTAGCAACACAGACAAAATGCTCTTTACAGGTTCAAGTAATGATGCAGCCTTTAGGTCCTTATGGTACATGCTGACTAGGGTGGAGCATTTCTGTGTACCTGGCCTCCTATGTCTTTTACACAGATCAACATGTTTAATCCCAGCAAGCTCTACAAGAAAGGTAGTACAGATTGAATGTCACTTATCTGAAATGCCTGGGTCCAGAAATATTTCAGATTTTAGAGAGGTGTGTGTGTGTGTGTGTGTGTGTGTGTGTGTGTGTGTGTGTGTGTGTGAGTGAATTTGGGAATATTTACATAGACATATGGATGAACATTTCTAATATGAAATCCAAAGTGCTTTAAAATCCATTTAAGATTTCCTGTTTGTGGAAAAGGAACAATCTGTCTTATCTGTGCCACACAGAGAAGGAGACTAAGGCATGAGATCTCAAAGGGCTGGGGTAGATAGGAAAAGTTAAAACTTCAAAGGAAGTAAAGGTGTTTATGATGAACTATATGTTTGCCTATAGTTATCTGTTGGAGATATTCTGCTGCTTGAAAGTAGACATTTCTCACTCTGTTGTCCAAGGCCTGGTGGTAGAACTCCTGCAGAGAGTAACTAAGGGCCAGCCCAGTTCTGCTCAGTATATCATAAAAGCATGTCTGTGATGGGGCACAGACTGACTTCTTATGAAATCCTTGTAGTTCAAATATTGACCCACATTGCTCACTGCATCCATGGCAATGCCTTGGCTCATGAGTCAGTCTATATCTGTAGCAAAGAGCCCTCCATGTCAGGTGTTGGGTCATTATTTCTCCAAGCCTCTATTTATAGCATCTTAGCCCTATTATGGGGAAGAGAAAAGATGAGGAAAACAGAGATGCAAGTCAATCTTTTTCTTAGGTGGGAATGTTGAGGCAGTCATGCTCTGTGGCTGTAGCTCCTGACCACTGGGTCTCTTGGTCTCCCACTAACCTTTTACTAGGCAGGCTCTTATCTTTCTTATGTGGACTTATCTTCTTTCCTTGCCTTTCCCTCCACCTGTTTTTTTTCCCTGTCTCATTTCCCCATGTCACTGACATTCCCACTCTGTATCTGTCCCTCCCAGACGAGCATGGTATCTGTGGAAGGCCTCACGAAGCTGGTGGATCCCTCTCAGCTGACGGAGGAGTTTGATGGCTCTCTGGACTACAACCATGAGGAGTGGATTGAGCTGCGGCTCTCGTTGGAGGAGTTCTTCAACAGTGCAGTGCACCTGCTCTCACGCCTTGAGGACCTGCAGGAGATGCTGGCCCGGAAGGAGTTCCCTGTGGATGTGGAGGGCTCTCGGCGACTTATTGACGAGCACACACAGCTGAAGAAAAAGGTGCTAAAGGCCCCTGTGGAGGAGCTTGACCGTGAGGGGCAGCGGCTGCTACAGTGTATTCGCTGCAGTGATGGCTTCTCAGGGCGCAACTGCATCCCGGGCAGTGCTGACTTCCAGAGCCTGGTGCCTAAGATCACCAGTCTCCTGGACAAGCTGCACTCCACCCGGCAACACCTGCATCAGATGTGGCATGTGCGCAAGCTCAAGCTGGACCAGTGCTTCCAACTGAGGCTGTTTGAGCAGGATGCTGAGAAGGTAGGAAGTGAACCATTTAAATCTAGCCGGGCGTGGTGGCGCATGCCTGTAATCCTAGCACTCGGGAGGCTGAGGCAGGAGGATTGGTGCAAGTTCGAGACCAGCCTGGGCTACAAAAGTGAGCTCAGGACCAGCCTCAACTGCATAGCGAGACCCTGTCTCAAAAAGACAAAAAAAAAAAAAAAAAAAAAACCTAAGCTGCTGGAGGTGGGACCAAAGCCTTTTAGAGTTACTGGTGGGGGTTGCTAATCCAGTTCTCTGATTATTAATGGTTGAAAATTTTTTTAAAAAGTATATGCTAGTTTTCTTTGGTGCAACTTTTATTTCCATCTTATATTTTGCTAGTACTGAGGATTCTTGAAGCTTACCCTTACACAGTCTTTATTATTTGCCATGAATTTCTCTAAGCATCATGTATAAATTAAATCATTTTAATCCTTTCAGAAATCCTAAGAAGTAGTTAGACTCTTTTCCTGTTTTAAAGATGAAGAAACTTGAGGGTTTAATGTCAGGGTTAACCAAACGAGGAAGTGCAGCCTGGCTACAGAACCTGTGCTTCCACCACTGGTAGACCCTATCCCACTATGTGTGTGGTTCTAGTCTCCTAAATAGGGGAGAAAAGTTATATATATATATCTGCAGTAGCAGAGCTGATAAATGAATTGTTTTCAGGTTTGAAGTTTTTCTTGATTACTTTATATATATATATATAACTTTTTGGAGTACCTTCTCAACTAAAACATCATTTTCTCAGCAATGAATTTCAAAGATTTCCTCTTATTGGGGAAAAAGAAGGGAATATGAGAGTATGAAAAGGAAGAATGACATCCAGTGCCTCTTTGCTAATGACACAAAAATGTTTTCTCTAGATTCTCCTCAAGCAAAACTGGAGAAAGAAGAGTTTAATATTATTGTCCTTTAAGATTAAAATAGGCTCCCTTTCCTCAGTTTTCTGACTATATGCACAATCCTGTTCTTGGACATGATATTGTATCTCTAGTAACCTACAGATTTTACACATAGCAGTTGATACAATGTTTTTATGTCTGTCAGTAGTTCAAAATGAATATGTCTCTAGATAAAGTATGATGAAAATCAAGAAATAAACCTATTTGTAGGATTGCAATCCTAATTTATGTATAGCACATAGAAAATTTACCAAAATATTGATAGTTTTTATTTCTGGAGGCAGGACATATGCTTGATTTAATTTCTCTGTAATTGCTCTGTATCTTCCAATCTTTTATGTATTACATTTCACTAGAAAATCAACATACGTTATGTAGTATTTAAAGGAATGTATATCTCTGTGTACAGCAGAACTTTTAAACCTCAGTTGAGCAAGCCTTTGGAAGAGCTATGAAGAATACTTTCCCTGACCTTCCTCAGGGCTCTTTGCTTCATGGCCTGACCGCCTAGGTCTGACTCTGGCTCTGCTACATAAGAGGGAGCAGCTTGGACCATAGGATCTTTGCACTGCTCACCAAATAATAGGAAGCTAGGACAGGAATCAGCTGCTCCATGAAGACAGAGGCAGGTACTTGGCTGCTCTTACCAGTGTAGGAAGGGTTGGTTCATTGCTTTTACTTGAGACTTCCACTGTAGGGCTGAGTCTGTTTTCCAGTTTGCCATGGCTGCTTCTTTCAGTAAGCTAGAGACAGGATGGAGCTAGACTGTGTCTGCCTGGGTGTGCTTTAAAGTTTGAGACCCTTCAGAGTATCCTGAAAGCTCAATAATAGAAGAATCTTACATGGATTCAGATGATTCATATATCAAAACCAAATCAAACAGTGAATCCCCCACTGAGGAAAGCTGCTTTTCTAGAGCTAGCCAGCTTCCTTTCAGTTGGGCAGTAATTGCTGCCACTCATACGAGGGGTGATAAAAAAAACGACACTGGAAGTTTAAGTTGTAAAAATTTATTAAAGTACATATTGCTATTAATCCCCCTTGAAACATTGCCCTTCACTTCAAACACTCTTCATCCATCATTCTCACCATTTTCTGAAGCAGCTCTGAAAGTGCCTTGTTGTCCATGTCTTTATGAGGTATGATAAAATATATAGTGAGTGCTTCTGCTAGGAGCCATCTAATCGAAAGGCCAGCTTGTAAAAACATTTGAGTGTGTCCTCATACAGTTTATTCACTACATGTAACACCATGCAGCTCTGACTTTTCCCCAAAGTCAAAATAACCACGGAAAGTAAGTGTTTTGAGTCAATTCAGGACATCAAGGCAGCGATAGCAGCATTAATAAAGACATGTAAGAGGACTTCCAAAAGTGCTTTAGAAAGTGGCAAGAATGATGGAATAAGTGTGTTCAAATTAGGGGAAAATATTTTGAGGAGAATTAATATTGATTTTTTTTTTTTTTTGTATTTTAGGGAAAGGTGTTCAGGGTCTCACTACTAGATCAGACTCATAGTGATCCACCTATTCACAGCCTCCCAAGAGCTGGAATCACAGGTGCATGCCACCTTGCCCAATTTCAATTGCTATCTCAACATGCCCTGGAGGCAGGGCTGGCACTGCAAGCCCAGGGCTCAAACCTCTGACCCTGTACCTGCTTGCAGGCACTTTAATCTACTGAGTTGTTTGGCTCACCCTTTAATATTGATGTTGTTTTGTTTTTGTTTTCAAGAGAGGGTCTTGCTATGTAGTTCAGGCTGGCCTGGACTTCACTTTGTATCCTAGTCTGGCATCAAACCTGTAGCCATTCTCCTGCCTCAGCTTTGGCGGGGTGGGGGGGTGGGGGGGGAAGTATAGACATATAACATCATTCCTAGCCAACGTGTCTTTCACTGTGATAAACTTTTAAAAATTTAAACACATCATATTTTTTGTCATGCCTTATATATCCTGTAAGTTCATGTTCACAAGAATTATAGTCTATTATTCTTATATTTGAGAAAGTAGAAACTCAGAGAGGTAAAGTTGAGTGCTCAAGAGTACAGTTCTAGTTAGACAGAGATAGTATATTAGTCTGCCTTCAAAGCCTCCCAAACTCTCACCCAGTAACCCTACTATCCCTCTGCTCCCAGGGACCAGTCTCATGCCATCACTGAATGCAGGGGTTTTTACTCTTTTTGAGCCATGAGCCTCTTTGCTCTAATAAAGCCTAAAGAATTCTCAGAATAATATTTGTAAATGTTATCAAAATTTGCATATGCTTATGTAGCATTACTGAAATATCATTAGTTACTAAAGCAAAAAAAGTAATATATATATATACTTCTTTATTAAAAAGTAATAGGATGAAGAAAAGAAAAAAAAGAAAAGCAAAAAAAAAAAGTAATAGGATGTACTTGAAGTCTGACTACTGCCATGACTTTTGAAATACTGAGAAACATAAATGGTATTTCAGGAAAAATAACATTGAATTGTATATTAGTCAGCCTTCCTTTTGCTAGAACAACATACTCACCATGTGAACCTTAAAGGAGAAAAGAACAAATGGCTGATGGTTGGGGAAGTTTCAGTCCAGTCCTTGCTGACTCCAAGGCAGAAGGGTATGGTAGAGCAAAGCTGCTTGCTTCATGGAGGTGGGAGAGCAGAGGACAGAAGGAGAGCATATTTGAAGGGGCCAAGAGATCCAGATATAGTACAAAGATCATGCCACTGTGACCCACTGAGACACACCCCAAGTGTGCTTTAATGGACTGCTCTTAAGCCCATTAAATTACCATCCAGCTTCATTGTCACAATGTGATATGGGAATATATGTGCTTCTATTGGTGTCAAAGGCACCAGTATAGCTAACACTACTGTAGTTTGATGCCTGTGTTCATAATGGATGGGAATGCTATATTTCAGCTAAAGACTAGTAAAAATAAAGACATTTTTCTCATCTAAATATGTGATTCTTGAATTATATCATGGACTGTAGAATCCCTTTTTTGTGGTGTGTATACATGCATGTGTATGTGTTGGGTGTTGGGGAGGAATGGAGGGAGGGAAAAGGAAGGAAGAAAAAGAGGGAGAGCAGGGAGGAAGGGGCAGGGGGGAGGGAGAAAAGGAAAGAGAAAGACAAGACAGGGAGAAAGAGAGGGAGGAGCGAGGGAGGGAGAGAGAGGGGAGAGAGAGTGAGAGAGAGAGAGAGAGAGAGAGAGAGAGAGAGAGGTGAATGAGATTCAAACAAAGCAGAAGTAGCGAGAAAGATGATAAGAAGAGGGCATCCCTGAAATATTTTGACGTTGAGTCAGTGATGAAAATGCTGCTTAAGCTTGACCCAGCTGCCATAGAAAATATGCTGGGTGAGTTGCTTCCAGACTCATTTAAAGTATCTGTGTGGAACTAAGTATCTCAACCTTTGACTTATTTGGTGTTTTTGAAAGGGGATCAGGCGAGTGACAATTTGGGGGTAAGCGTTGTGTGTGCAGATCCACATCTAAACAAGGATATGAGGAAATAGTTACTGTATGAGCTGCATTTCAGCCTGCTTCTGGTGGGAGGCTTGCTGGCTGGTCAGTGCAGCCTTTAACTCCAGATCTGGGAAACTGTTGGCAGCCAGAGAAGTCTAGTGGCTATTCAGCTTTTATTTTTATGACAGAGGTGGGTTTAGACTCTCCTTTCTAGCTCTGTGGGGAGACAGTGTGTACCTCACAGGCTGCATGATGATTTGGTGCTTCCCCTTACCAGCTGGTCCTGGGGCAGACAGTCACCTCTCTCTCTCTACCATCTCTGATCCCTGTGTGGCCTCCTGTCATTTTCTAGTGAGAGCTAGTGGAGAGACATTTATGTAGTTATGTTCTCTTCCAATTAAACATCTAGGGAGGAGAAACTGTTCTATTCATATGTCATAAAGTAAGCCACCTACTCATTTAACAGTGACTATTGAGTAACTGCCCTGAGCCCAAACAAGGCATTTGGATAAAGACATGTAAGTGAAAGTTTATGTCCTACAGTAGCTCATGATCTGCTAAAGGAGGTGGGCACATAAATGCTAATTTATGTATTTATTTGTAACAGATTTATTAAAGTATAATTGATTCTTAATAAGCTGCACATATTAAGGTATACAACCTGATGAGTTTGGACATGTGCAGCTGCCCCTGGAATCATCACCACAATCAAAGTAATAGGTGTATCTATACCACTAAATGCCTTCTTGTTTCCCTTTGTATAAAGTCTCATTTATTAAATGTCTGTTTTGTGCCTCATATTGCCATAGGCACAGACCCTGTGCTTGGGATGATCTCTTATGATCATCATAAGGAATGGCAGGAAAGACTTAATGACAAATGTATGGGAACACTGGGTAATCCGAAATGATCAGATAACACACAGTATTTAGAAGTAATCACTATTGTATCAACCTGGTGCTCTCTGGTCTATAACTAATTGACTTGTCCTACACTATGTTCACAGAACACAAGTTGAGTCATTCCTCATTAGCCTGCATAGATTACACAGCTTTGCTTGACCTCCACTTCTGCCCCCAGCTGCAGTGGGCTCCACATAAAAAAGGTGTCTGACCTCTATCATTTGTTTTCTTCTCCACTGGGAGGGAGGGAAGGCTATGGGTGATATTTAAGATCAGTAAGTAGACTCACTGTAGATACCATAGATGTGTCTTCAGAAAAGGGAAGGAGGATATTGCTTAGTGTAGGATCTTCCCTACACTTCCTTTCCTGGTGCCTCCTGTGCCAGAGACCAAAATGTCAACATCTCATATACTGCAGAAATCTCAGCCTTATCATCAAGGCTGGCTGAGCAATGCCTGTCTACATGTGATGCCCATAAAAAGCATCAGAAAATACTGACACTGCCTTGCTATCTGCTTTCTGATCAGGGGAAGGTCTTCCATATTCCAGTCTTTATAAGAAAAAGATTGTGCTTAGAGGAGCCTTGGGACATAACTAGAGGTAACTGGGAAACTTTTGCCTACTTCACTTCTGAATAAAGAAGGTTGTGCTGATGTCTACTTGGACCCCAATTTTCAGTCTCATTCAAAGCTTTTCTGGAAGAAAAAAAAAAAAGAGGCAGGGCAGGATATTCCCAGTTCCTCTAGGAAAATCTTCCTAAACAATAAACAAAGCTACCTGTTTGGGCTTCTAGTATTAGAATCAGGTTTCTTATTGTTATATGCAGCATGTTGTATTTACCACAACTCTGAGAGAATATTTTGTATCCACCAATGAAGTGTCTAGCCTAAATAAGAATCTTACTGTTTTTTTTTACTGCTCAGAAAAGGCTGTGGCCTTGGTGGATGGATGCCTTTCACACCACTCCTGGAAAAGTTTTCTTTGAAAAACTTACTATTTAAGTACTTCTTGCATATTGATTATGACCTGGTAAAAGTCTGTTCGTGTCCATGTGGAAATGGAGATGTGACAGAGTTTCAGATTTGTCCTGCAGTGCCACCTATCAATTGTGAGAATGAACACATCTTTAATCTCTGACCCTCAATTATGTTACCAGCTGATATGGTGTATATTTATATGTCCTCCAGGAGCCTCATGAGCTCAGAAGTGAGGTTTTGGAAGATGATTCGATTATGGGGACTTGTAGTTGACCTGCTTTAGGAGGTGGAATCTGATCAGAAGAGGTAGGTATTGGGGTGGGGATAGCCTAGGAGGGTTCAGGTTCAACTCCTTCCCCAGCATCTCTTTTCCCTTCCCTCCCTTGCCACCCTCTACCCATCTCCTATGCTATGGGAAGCTGTCCTCTGCTGTATCCCTCATGCTTGGAGCAGCTGACAATGGACTATAAACATGAACCAAAATAAACTTTCCCTCCTTTAAGTTGTAGGTGGTGAGCATTGTGTCTCAGTGACAAGAAAAGTGACTAAGACACCAAGAGAACAAAGAAAACCAGATTGGCTCAGTGTCTTTTGACTTGTTTCCATATTGTGCTATTTACTCGAACAATGCTCTCTTTACATGAAAACATCTTTTGGCAGGTGAAACGAGTGGACATGATCACAATAGTGGTAGCTGTGATGCTAAGAAGAAATAAATTTTTGGGAAACCTATCAGGCTACTGATAGGTTTAGTATTAGACCTGTCTTTATCCGGGGCGGATAAAGGATAAAGTCTCCAAATTCCTGATTTCTCCTTTGTTATGCTTTATACCTAGATATCCTCTGGGAGCCTCATGCACTCACAGGCAGGCCTTTGGAAGGTGATTGGATTATGGAGCTTATAGCTGCCTTGCTGGAAGGAGATAACATCTAGTCAGAAGAGGCAAATCACCTTGGGTGTGACTTGGAAGGGTTTATCTCCTTCCTTGACTTTCTATGCTTTCTGCCACCCAGACCCTTTTGCCTTGCCACTGTGCCTTGAAGTCAGCTGATTATAGCCTGAAACCTCTACAAACAGTGATATAAAATAAAACTTTCGGGGCCCAGCAGGATGGCTCAGTGGTCTAAAGCGCCTGCTTGGGAAAGCTTGGGCAGCTTCAGGGACCACGGTTCGATCCCCTGCACCACATGCTGTGCCAGCTCTGCCCTCGGGGCGGAGTGAGCCGGCCATAAAAATGAGTGAATAAACAAAGGTTCTGAAACAAGAAAAAAATAAATAAATAAAATAAAAAATTCTTTTTTTTTTTTTTTTAACTTTTTTTTCTTATTTCAAAACGTTTGTTTATTTATTTATTTTTATAATTTTTACGGCTGGCTCAGCCCGCCATGAGGGCAGGGCTGGCGCAGCATGTGGTGCTGGGGATCGAACCGCGGTCCCTGCAGTCGCCTAAGCTTTCCTAAGCAGACGCTTTAGACCATTGAGCCATCCTGCCAGGCCCAAAATTCTTTAAAAAAAAATAATAATAATAAAATAAAACTTTCCTCCTTTATGTTGTGGGCGCTGGGCATTTTGTTCCAGCAATGAGGAAAGTGACTAAGTCACTCCTCCTTTGAGGCTTGCTACACTTAAAGCCCTTTGATTGCTCAACAATTCTGAAATATTTTACAGTTGGTTATTCTTCATGCTTTCTACATTTGTACAATAGATTCTTTCTGTACTTTGAGAGATTACAAAAAGTAAGAAACTTTTCTGAGCAAGTAAAACCATAACCTCAAATTCTTGTTCTTCATTCAAAAATTAACACAAGCTGTTCAGGGTTGTTAAAAAAAAAATAAAATGGCAGCCAGGCGTGGTGGCTCACGCCTGTAATCCCAGCACTTGGGAGGCTGAGGCAGGAGGATTGGTGCGAGTTCGAGACCAGCCTGGGCTACAAAAGTGAGTGCAGGACCAGCCTCAACTGCATAGCGAGACCCTGTCTCAAAAAGACAAAAAAATAAAATAAAATAAAATAAAAATAAAAATAAAAATAAAAATAAAAATAAAATAAAATAAAATAAAATGGGGTGATAGATGTTGAAGTACCAAGCATGGTTCCTGGCCAGCAAAGGTATCCTTTTTCCTGTGCTTTTTTCTCTTTTCCTTATGCTGTTTCAGTTGTGGTTCACTCTTCAGTCACAGCTGCCTGCTGAGAGCATGTATAGTGTCCCTGATACTGTCTTCCACATAAACTTGTTTCAAGTCATTTTCAGTTGTCCCCAACAGAAAAAGATTTAAGAATTTGTTTTTGAGAGAAGTTGGAAGATTCACAAGGGCTCTAACCTCACAGTGCTGTGTAGTGCACCTGGAAAAGGAACAAATAAAATAATATTGCTTTCATGTGAATCGCTGTGGAAAAGTAAACATGAGGTACCACTAGATAAAGGATCTCATGCTAGTCATCAGGTCACTGTGTTAAGGGCTATATGTTTTTGAAGTATATATGTCTTGTTAGCCATATTAATATTTTAGGACATCCCCAGGACACCCAATTACTGAATATAATATCTGTTGCTATTTTCTGCTCTCTCTCCAAGGTATAAATAGTTTTGATAACTCCCAGAGCCCAAAACAGGAGCCAGAGTCTCTTGTTGGCTTGACTGACCCGAACCAGTGGGTCCCAGTTGTCAAGAAATATCACAGCCTTCCAGACTAGCTGCTGGTCCACCATCTCTTCCCCACACCTCTACTCTCCACACCCCATAGCCAGCAGTGAGTGACTTCAGTCATTTGTCAAAGTAGAGTGCCTTTGTAGTAATTACAATATATAATACATCTTTGAATGCCAGTTTCCACAGTGTTGTCATACTCAATGACCTTAGCATTTTCTGGTCTAGCCCTTCCTTTTACATCAAAAACTTTGACTCAGACAAAAGGGCCACTCAAAACTATTCAGTCAGTGGTTCATTACTTTGGATCTCCCATTTACCTGATATAGGAAACCAGCTGGACATGAGCATGAGCATCATTTTGCAGGTGGGAAAGCTGAGCCTGCAAGGTTGAGAGGTTTGCATGTGATAGAGTTAGGCAAGCATTACTACCAGGTAGGTCCTCTGTCCCAAAGTGGATGCTCCAGCCTCTTTCCCCTTCCCAGTGCACATGTGCGTGTACACACCAGTAATTCACACTCATACACGTACAAACTCATGCACAGCTTGATTTTGGGAAGCTCCTTGCCATGCAAAACAATCAAATGTCACAGACCTAGAGGTAGCCGAAGGGCCTATGGGATAGAATAGAGGGTAGCACGTGCCTGATATGCATCCTCACCTCTTCTGCAGTGAAGGGTAAGCACTGGTCAGGGCTCCAAAGGAGTATTCCAAGTTCTGTTACCTGAGTTGTGAGGAGTGAGGCTTCAGAGAGAGCTTTAACCTTCAGAGAGGCCAGAAAGGCAGGGCCCTTACTGAGTGGTTTATAATTTCCTGCTTTTTTTGAAAGGCTCCAGTACTCTCTTGTTGCTGGCCTCCCCCATCTTTTGGAGGGCTGAGTCACTGAACCTTTCCTCTTCTTGTTGACTGCATGCTGGGTAAGGAAGTATATCTGTACCCCGCCTTCCCTGACACAGAACACAGTGTCCTGAATTATTTCCAGCCTGCAGGTCCTGGGATTCTCTACTTACTTTTGCTCATTTCCTCTCCTTGAACATTAGAAACATTAGATTCCAAAAATAATCCAGGTCACGGTGTTCTGCAGGCTGTGTGTGTGTGTGTGTGTGTGTGACCCCAGAACTGTTTTGCTCCCTCTTACATCCTTTCTCCCTTTTTGTTCTTCCATTGCCTGCACTTCAGCCCCATTTGTATCTTGAGATGAGCAGCCTGCCTGAGGAGCAGGGTTGTGGAAAATAGTAGAGAAAGAGGGGAAGGTATGCTCTGGTCTAGGAGGCTTGGCTTCCTCCCACAATTCTCTCATGTGGCTGGAGGGTGCTGAGACCTGATCTGCTATGCAAGGAGCCTCTCCATGCCCATGCAGCCTTTGTTTGTGAATGGATCCCAAAAAATACAGTCTGATCTGAGAGGTGTGTGTGTGTGTGTGTGTGTGTGTGTGTGTGTGTGTGTGTGTGTAAGAGAGAGAGAGAGAGAAGCAACTAAGAAGCGTTCATTGATTAACCCATTTGTAAATAGACACTGAATGTCTCCTGTGTGTCATGTCCTTTCATAGGTGCTGGGCAACACATGCCCTCCTACTTTTACTATAGGTATTAGATGATGGATAATGTAGTAGTGCAGGGACACTGATGCAATTTATGATACCTTGCAAAATATAGACAATTTTGAAACAGTATCCACTCCAGTGTTTGGAACCTAGGTAAATTATCAAAGTCTCTGTTGCTTATTGGGTTGGAGTAGTGGGTGGGAGGCAGTGTGTATGGGCAAGAGAGCAGGAAATGGTGCAAGCAAAGACAAAGTAGGTCATTTAGACACCAGTCTAAGAAGAAGAAAAAAAGAAAAAGAAAATAGACATAATGTAGCCAGTATGCCTAGAACCTAATGGGTTTATGGCTCCCACATATATGAGGGGCGTCCAGGTGCATGTTTTCTTATCGGGTAGAGAGGTAGGGCAGGGAGCCTTATCCACAACAAGTATTCCAGAGCTGACAGTGGCAACAAGTGGCAGCAGAACATGGTGTCAGAGTAGAGACCATGGGACTGGAGAAACTAGAAAGGGATCTTGACAAGGAACTGACTAATGGGTATTAGTCATAATATCTGTTCCTGGTGGAGGGAAAGGAGTCAGAAGCTATGTCCAGGGTCTGGCAGGATCTTAGAACACTGTTGCTGAAGATTAGCCAACTGCATGAATGCCAGATCCGAAGCTACTGATGGGCAGTTGTGAAGACAAACTAGAGCCAGGCTTTATGATGTTGAAACAGGAGAGTACCAGCAAACAAGTCACCATTGCTTAGGTAAATTCACAAAGATACCATCATTTCTATGGAAATATAATTGGAGAAACATTCAATCAGGGTCAAGTGTGGGGAGAGGAGACTATGAGCTCTGAAGCTCCATTTTTCGAAGTATAGGTTGTGTGGGGTCATCCACTCTGGTGGGGCTAGAGAGTCCACTCAGGCAGGACTGGAGCTCAGGTTCCATGGGAAGAATGAAAGAAGATAATGTTCCTGCCCTACCAGTCACCAGGAGTCAGAACATAACAGAGAATCAGCAGGCCATCACATATCATTGAGACCATGAGAAAAACTAGATTCTGATGACCATTCAGGCTCTTTCAGGAGCATGTCAGAAACTTACGAGGTTCTGAGACAGTCCTTACCTAGGACAGAACTCCCTTTTAGGTTGACTGGCTGACCTGTATTCTTTCACACTGTGCTGAACATCCCAGGCTTTTGGGGGCATCTCATGTTTCCATTACATACTTCCAGTTGTTCAAAAGGCCTCCTTTTGGCTGGTTCAGCATCTGCCTTCCCCTAACTTTTACTCTCTAGTTCTGCCAGATCTGCCACTAGTATGTCCTACTCTTTCTGCTCCAAAAGGGCAATCCTTCTGTGACTTGGTGACAGTCCTTATAGGTCTTTACTGTCTTCTCTGCTTCAGATGAAGACACATGAGCTTTTTTATGTAGGCTCCATAACATGGCTCTCCTGGGACCAGTTTTTCAAATGAGAAGCATAAATGGATAACTCTGGGGTAAGGTTGGGCACTGTATTCTCAGCTTTGATTAAAGAGGGGATCTGCAGCTCTTGATTCCACTTGCACAAGTGAGAAAAAAGAGGGATATGTGTGTGTGGGGGGGTTAGAAATCCAAAGAATATACCACCTAGAGAATGATGGTCTGTCACTCAAATGGAGTCTTGTATGTAAATATAAGAGTAAGAGGTTACCTCTCACATGTAAACATGTTGGCATGTTTCCAGTATGCATGTGTTTAATTAACAGGTTTCTGGTGCTTAGGTTAGTGATAGTCTCCATTCCTCAGGGAAAAGCATAACTGAAGGGTGTTTGTTGTTCTAGTCCCATCCCTGGGCCACATGAGTCTTTCTAAATCTTACCTAAACGTAGCAAAAATTTCATAGTCTTACTATAGAAAGAGCCAGAAAACCTGTAATAAGGTATGCAAAATTATATTAATTCCATGGAGGAGATTTGCAAATATTTTGGAATCCAAGGAGGCTTCCTACCCTATACCCCCACTCCATGTTCCCAAGTAAGTCCCACTGTCTTGTTCCTTTGCTGAGAGAAGACATGTCCTTTCCTCATATAGAGAAAGAAGGGGTGTTTGGCTTCATTCATGCAGATTGCCTGGATTGGCTGACCCCACTTAGGGGTTTAACTCTCCTGTGGAGACTTTCTGAGATCTGGGGAGCTTTGTCCTGAGATATCAAGAGGTACAAACCAGGGCGAATTAAAAAGAAGAACAAGACCAGACTTGGGCATTCCCCTCCTATCCCTGGATACTTCCTGTTGTGGGCTCTGCTCTCTTCTACCTTTTTTATAGCCTTGTTGATATCAGCCTGTCCCACTGGAAATGCCTGTTTGACCATCTCTGCCCAGTGAAACCCTCCCTCAGCAGAGAGCCCAGCTCCAGTGCTACCCTCCCCGGCCTTCCCTGTTTGAAATACCCTTCTCACCTGTCAGTATCTCCCTGCTGCCCTTCCCCAGGCCCTTTTGTCACTTTGTCTCATTCCATCTCCCAAGTCAGGTAAGGACTTCCCTGGACAAAGGAACAGTACATTCTCTCTTTGCTGCCTGATGGAATCAAATTTTTTGAGTGCTCACACTGCCTGGCACAAGAGCACCACCTACTGCTGAGTGGTTTGGGGATGCTTTTGTAATGCCTTCACCATTCTGAACTTCACTTGTAGCAGGTTACATTTTGCAAAGGATATTTGGAGGTAGGAAACCAGTCACCATCCTTTCATATAAATCCCAGTGGGAACAGGGGAAGTAGTAGTGTGAGTACAAAAGGGAAGAACAAACCTGGAAATATTTCAAAGAAAAGAAAATAGGACCAAGTGGCAAACCAGATATCAGAAAGGAAGAGAAATTAAGGTAATGTCAAGACCTTGTTAGGGTGATGGGGCAATACAGAGGTGGAAACAAATCCCCAAGACATTTCAGAAGAAGACTGAATAACCAACTAAAAATCAAGATGACATTTCTTTTAAAGTGATGATGAAGATTACAACGTTACCTTGTATTATAGGATTGTCTTGTTATATTTCTGCCCTGCCCTTAGAACAGTAGTCACTATTTAAACATAGCAATTTACAGCAATAAGACTGTTGAAGGAATAGACAGCTATCAGGAGTGATTGGCCTCTTCATTCAGTAAGTCTTCTTAGTTCTGCATTGTATACTTTGCCAGGTGGCATCTGGAAACCAGAACCAAGACCAAGCCTGTCCACATGCAAGTGCCTGAGCCTGGCTTACCCCATCAGAGAGAGAAAAGAGGATGGGGTCTCAACTCTTTCTCAGCTCTTCAAGGTCAAGTCCATGTAAGACAGATGCCTCCATAACATCATGGCCTTCTTCCCCTAGAAGGGTGTCCTCAAAGGGAATGCTGTTTCCTTTTCAGCCCACGTGGAGTCTTCTTCCCAGATGTGCAAGTGGTTGGCACAGTCCATTTTAGGATATGTAGGAGGACTGGATGAAGACATCCAACTGACATGTTTTTGCAGTAACAATAGTAGTTCCTGTTTATTGAGTATATCCTGTATGCCAAAAGCAACCATTAGTTTGTCTAAACTAACCTGCCAATAGCTAGATCTCAGTGGATGTCTAAATTTAACTGTGGGATAAAGTTGGGCACTATTTTTTAGTTTAGAATAAATAAGATTTGGCCACTTCGATTCTACATTTTTAGAAGTGAGTGAAGTGCATTCCCTCTCTCTGTTCCTGAAAATATTTTATCAGCATTTGCAGTTTAAATAGAAGGAATTTGGCCATTGGGAGTCAATACCCCAGGGCTGCACTGGTTGACTTCTGGCTCAGTCGACCTTGTTTCTCATCTGCTTGATTTGCTGGCTCCTATATGACCATTCCTTCCACAGAAGAGTTGTATACATCTTTCCAGTGCTATAGGGGACTCAGTTCATGCAGAGAAACAGACTGGAAAAAAATGCAGAAAACAAAAACCCCTTAGTTAAAGCATAAAAATGTTTATATTAGTAATGGACTTCGTGAGACGTTTCATTACACCCCTTTGGATGAGAGAGGCAGGAGTGAGGAAAGAGTCCTTTTAAGGCTTAGCAGGAACCCATGCTTCTCCAGGAAGAACTGGGCTGTGGTTCATCTTTCAAGAACAGGATGTGATTTTAGCATGAAGTTTTGCAGCCTGGTTTCTCTAATCAGAGAGCAACTACTTTTCGTGACTGCCAGTTTATCCTGTTTGAACCCAGGAAAGGGAAGGATCAATCAGTACAGAATTATGTATCTGCTATACATCACACACTGTGCTCATGCCTTTCATATTTTATCAACATTATCTTCTTTGCCCCAGACATTACAGGGTTCATGAAGAAGTAGAGAGTGAGGGGAGAAACAG
>PVJA010022615.1:0-32500 GCA_004027025.1 Myocastor coypus | reverse complement strand
CCCCATTCCTATCAGTTTTTGGAGCAGTTCTGGAGTCCTCTTTCACTAGTATCTTTAGTGCCAGGGAGAAAGTTCAGTGGCTCAAGTGCTTGTCTAGCAAGTACAGGGTCTTGAGTTTGATTCCTGGTTAAAAAAAAAAAAAAATCAGTTATTTTCGCTGGGGAGATAGCTCCGTGGCACAAGTGCCTGCCTGGCAAGTGCAACATTGTGAGTAAAAAGAGAGAACAGCACTAGTATCTTTAGTTGTGGTTGCCTTATGCCCTGAGGAATCCAGAATGTTTGCCTTTCATGGTCATTTCCAGAAGCCTCATGATATCAGACCCTGAAAGTAAGATAGAGGAAGACCTGGTCATGTCTTTTAAGTGCCTGTCTTTTTTTTTGGGGGGGGGTGAAGGGCAGCAGCTCTCACTGTATTTCCGATCCCATCTTACAGAAGAGGACCTATAGAACTGTTTCAGAAAGTGGCCAGACAACAGACCAAGCGTTTTCAAAGCAGGGTTTTAAGGTTCAAGGGTTGTGTGCCTATGTGTCTTTCACTGTCATCCACCACTCTGAGGGGGTCCTGGCCATGGGTCTGGAGCGGGGCCTCAGGTGGACCTGGCCAGTTCTTCCTCACCCTTCTGGCCTCAGATCGACCTCATGCAAAACCTTGAAAGGGGTGTGGCCTTTTCCTCCCGAGCCTCTCTCTGGAGACAGTTGGTTCCAAGGGGCATCCTGCAGGACTGATGACTAAGAGCCAGTCTTATTTCTAAGGACCATGTCCATCTACTGGAGATGGATTCTATACTTAAGGGACAGAACTGTATCATTTAGATGAGGCCCAAGCCGTTCTGATCTAAGGAACTCAAAGCATTGCCTAAGACTCAAGCCTTAAGAGCTGGGCGTGGTGGCAAACACCCGCTACGTCAGACACCAGCTTGGACCATTTAGTGAAACTCTGGCTCAGAACAAAGGGCTGCGGAGGTAGCTCAGGCTAGAGCACCTGCCTAACATGTGTGCAGACCCAGGCTTAGCCTCCAACACAAAGTAAAATAAACTTGTCTAAAGCAGATGTACCTAACTTAGGGACCTGAACTTGGGGAATGATGCCCATCCCCAAACCCTGGCCCTGGGTCAAACCACGAGACGGTAGTGACTGACAGGATGAGCTTTATTGGGGCCCTGGAGACACCGGGCAGGGGAAGAGGCAGCGAGAAGGCTCATGTTGGGGGAAACCCCAGCCGACGTTCCCTTCCCCCTGGGGTGGAGAGGGACAGAAACAGACACACTGACGGAGACTGGAAGGCCGACAGGTGCTACTACAGAGGGGGACCCCGGTGTCCACCTCCTCCACCTGGCTGTCACATCATGGGGTCTACCTGGCCCGAACGGCACTCTATGGGATATGGGGACATCTCTCCTACTTGAGCTAGGGAGGCAGCACCAGCAGGCCTGCCCACCCCTGGGGGGCGTGGCCTGCTTCAGTCCATCCTATTGGGCGGGGCGCTAGACCAGTCTACTCTAGTGTTCAGGGGTGGGTGATCCTTATGGCCGATCCATTCTGCGGAGGGGAGGGTCACTGAAGGTGGGGTATCTACCCTGGTCCTCTTTGAGCAAGCGGAATGCAACAGGGAAAGGCAGATTACGGCTATACTCATCTTCTGGGGCCACCATGGACTGGTGGGTACATTTGAAGATCCGACCAGAATCGGGGACACAGTCCCTGCAGTCCCTAGATCCCGGTCGCTGAGAGGGTCCTGGGGGGAGGGGTGCCCCATGTTGGTGCTGGGGGGAAGTGCTTGTGGAGACCTCCATTCTTCCTTCCTCTGTCCCAATGTGTCAGAGGTCTGTGTACTGGGGCGTCCTCCCACCACCTGGCAAGGGAGGGCTGGTTTCCCATCTCCTGGCCCAGGGCTGTGTGTGTCCCCGTGTGAGGGGTGGCTCAGTCCATGCCCCGGTGCAACTTCAGGTGCCGGGAGAGGTTGCTGAGCGTGATAAAGCCCTTGCCACACACGTGGCAGGGGAAGGGCCGCTCGGGGCCGTGCAGCAGGCGATGGCGCTTGAGGTAGCACTCGTGGCGGAAGAACTTGCCGCACTCGAGGCAGGGGAAGGGCTTCTCGCCTGTGTGCACCAGCACATGCCGCTCTAGGTCGCGCGGTGAGCGGAACAGCTTTTCGCACTCTGAGCAGCCAAAGATCTTCTTGCTGCGGGATGGCGCTGGGGCACGTTCCCCGGGTGCCTGCTCCCCCTCGTGCCCTGCTGCCCCCGCCTCCTCCCCGCCGCCCTCGCCCTGGCCGTGATTGGCCCGCCGGTGCTCCTCCAGGGCAGCCAGGGCCGCATAGAGCTCCCCGCAGTGGCCACAGCCAAAGGTGGCCGGGCCAGAGTGCGCCTCCAGGTGGCTGGCCAGCGCCGCAGCGGACGCAAAGAAGGTCCCGCAGTCGCACTGGTACAGCGTGTCCTCCGCAGGCTCGGCAGCTGCGGGGGCCTCCCCAACGCCCTCGGAAAGCAGCGCCCCTAGGTCAGGCACGCCGCCCTCTGTAGGGCGGAGGAGGAGCGCGCTGTCCCAGGCTTGGGGAGCTCCGCCTGCCTCAGCCTCCACAGCCACGCCCGACCCTGGGACCCAGGCCTGCATGGGCAATGCAGCCAAGCCCTGTAGGTCGTGCGTGAGCTTGTGGCGCTCCAGCAGCGCGGGTGCGTTGAAGTCACGCTCGCAGCGCGGGCACTTGAAGGGCTTTACATCAGTGTGCGCTGCCCAGTGTGCCGCCAGCTCGCGCCCATGGTCAAAGCGACGCGCGCACGCACCGCAAGCGAAAGGCGGCAGAGAAGAGGTGGCAGCCACGGCCTCTGCCAGGCCCCAGCCGCCCGCGCCCACACCCACACCCTCCAGGCCCTCAGCGCTCGCTGCAGCTCCTGCACACACAGCGCACGGCCCCGTGCTGCAGCAGGCTGAGCAGGGCGTGCCCAGAGACGGCAGCCCGGGGGTTGGGGGCAGGGGCGGAGGCAGCGTACCGCGGTGCTGCCGCTTGAGGTGGCGGCCGAGGCTGGAGCGTGAGGAGAAGCGCAGCTCGCACACCAGGCAGCAGTAGGGCTTCTCACCTGTGTGCACGACCTGGAAGGGAGAGGAGCCCAGAGCATGCAACGTGCTGGCCAACACGGCCCACACCATGCCATTCCAGAGCGCGTGTGCTGCTCAGGTCACCTACTGCATGTGGCTCAGACTGGCTGACACCCTCCCTATGCCCCTAAAGGCCTTGTGCCTTCTACCTCAGGGCCCCTGACCCTCTCCCCATACTGGGACTGAACGCAGGGTGCTCTCTGAACTACATCTCCAGCTCTACTCCGTCAGTCCCTCTATTATCTACTCCAGACCGCACTTGATAAGTCACTGCATAGCTCTGGCTGGGCTCGACCTTGGGAGCCTCCCTTGGCCTCCCTTTCCCCAAGCACAGGGCGTGGCAAGGGTTCAGGTGCTCCCCAGTGCAAGCCCTCTCAGTGGTGTCGGTGAAGGTCCCAGCCACTGCACAGGCAGAAGACAGGAGGTGCCGCTCTGTCGCCTCTGCGCCTCCTACAGAGGCTCAGTTGCCTGGGCTCCCAGAACACACCTAGCTCCTCCCACCCCTGGTCTTGCACTGGCTGCTCTTCTCTCTGCACATTCTTCCCCGCCAACTCCCGCTCCTCTTCCTCCTGGTCTGGGGTCGGCAGTCATGTCTGAAATCTTGCCCATGTATCATCTACTTGCTTCTACCACCTCCATAGGGGGGGCAAACTCTCGGAAGCCTAGGCTGCTCTATAGGGCATAAATCCCTTTTCAACAGGGTAAGGCAGAGACCCCAAAACAGGAGCTGCAGGTGCAGTGTGCCCATCAGTGAGGGGCCCAGGAGCTCACTGCACCTGCCTGCCTGCTGCAACTGTGGCCCCGGAGAGGAGGGGAACCCTGGAAGGTCAGGACTCACCTGGTGGTGCAGCAGGCCTGTGGAGTCTCGGAAGCCCTTGGGGCAGGCGGAGCAGCGGTAGGGCCGCTCACCTGTGTGCGAGCGCAGGTGGTTGGCCAGGTTGAAACTATGCTTGAAGCCTTTGCCACAACGTGGACATGCGTGGGGCTTGAGGGCCGTGTGGCGGGCAAAGTGGCGCCGCAGGTCTGAGCGGTAACGGAAGCTCTTGCCGCATTCGCTGCAGTGAAAGGGCACCCGGGGGGCAGCAGCAGTGGGCGGCACTGGCACGGGACCAGGCGCTGGTGCAGGGGGCGTTGGCAGCAGGGCGTCGTCCATGGTGCACGCTGCACTGGTGGGCAGGCTCTTTCTGGAGCAGGGAGGAAACATGGGAGCAGATGAAGGTGGTAACAGAGCTTCTGCCGCTGAGCTTGGCCCAACGTCCCAAGCCACATTGAGGCTTTCAACTCCTTTGTGTCCTGGAGATTGGTTTAGGGGTGCTTTGCTACAGAGGTACTTCTTCACCTTTCCGTTTTATTTTGACACATGGCCTTATTACAATTACCCAGCCTGGCCTTGAATTTTCGATCCTCCTGCTTCAGCCTCTCCAGGAGCCGGGCTAGTCCCAACCCCCCTCTCACTCAGCGACAAGCCTTCCCACCCCACCGGCTCCTCCCTGAGCCCCTAGTGCTCGAGCCCAGGCCCCTCCTTCCAGCGCGCCCACCCTTCCAACTTCCAAGTCACCCCTGCTCATCTTTGCTGGCGACCCGTTTAGGAAGGAAGGACAGACACGATTAGCCATACTGGCATCACACTTCCAGGCCGGTAACCAGGTAAGTCAGGAGCTGCGATGGCTCCCACTCCGAGAGCGGACTCCGGTCAGGCGTTGTGTCACTTCAGGGTCCACTGGCGTCTTCCTCCAACCCGCACGCTTTCCAGGTTGTGCAAATCCGGTCTTTGCATGAGTCCCTACACTCCATTCCAACCGCATCCAGCCTTTTCACATAACTTCACTACAACTCCGCATTACACCCTTAGGCAGTCCCCAGAATGTCCACACGCCCCTTATTCACACCCCAAACTTGGCCTCTTCTGCTCTACTATCCCCACCAATCCTCAACGCAACTCCTTCCACCTTACAACCTAGGCCCCACCCACACTCTCTAACCACGCCCAATTCTCAAAGCCACACCCACTTCATAAACCCCGCCCACTTTAAATAGCGCGACTCCGCCCACCAGGCCCCGTGCGCCGCGCCCCTCCCAGCCCAGGCCCCACCCCCTTCTGCACCAGGCAGCCCGCAGAGATCCCCCCCAGCCCGCGCAGGACCCAAGCCCCAAGCCAGCCTTTTGTGCCCCTCCCGCTTCTGCAAAAGGTGTAGCCCAGGATCCCCCAGACAGAGGCGGCTCAGGAGGACTGGGGGCGGGCGAGTCTGCTTCCCTAGTGCGGAGTAGAGGGCCTGGAGACCTAATGCACCCGAGAGGCCGGGAAAGTCAGTCGGCTTTCCTCTTTAACTACTTACACCTCCCTCTGGGCGCCGACATTTTGGGCAGCAGCGGCAGCGTCACTTCCACCCGGGAGGCCCCTCGACTTCCGCCTCTGCTTGTTCCCCTGCCTCCTGCCCTCTTAGCTCCTCCTTTCTACTCCTCCCTTCTCCCTCTTTCCCTTCTCTTTCCCAGTCCCGGAGGTGAGAGATGCCAGGTTGGCGCCATTTTTGGTGAGGGCAAGGGGCGGTGCTTAGGGTCATCTTGGCGACTTGCAGACTAAGGCCATCGAGCTGTTCGCGCGACGCTGGCCAGCTATGGTTCCTTTTTTTCAGCTTTACACTCTTTTTGGGTATGATGTCGAACTGCCTTAGGAAGAAAGGGAGTAATCAAAGTGTACGAACTGGGGCCGGGGAGATAGCTCGATAGAATAAGCGCTTGCCAGCGCAGGGTCCTGAGTTCAATACCGGTACCGCAAAAAAAAAAAAAAAAAAAGTGTACGGACTGCAGTTCTGGGCACCATCTTACACAATTAGCGCTCGGCGGACTTCGAAGCTATCGGGCACCATGTCAGTTACGGCCACTGAGCAGCCATTTCCCATTTCTCTTCTAGCCTGTGTGTGTGATTGCGTCTCCCAGTCGGGTGCTTTGTGGAAGAATGGGGATTTCCAAGTGGTTGGGGATATGGTGGTAGGCTATTTCACCCGAGGAGCAAACGTGGGAAACCCGTGCGCAGGCGCCTGGGCTTGCATGCACTCAAAACGGTCCCTAGGACCCAGCACGTCTCCTTTGTTCCCTGCAGGCGGCGGGGGGCGGGGCCACAGTTTCCGCTCCAAGGGGCGGGGCCTGGCTCGCGCGCCACCGCCCCCACCCCGCCGCCGCCGAGGGGCAGGGCCCCCGCTCCCCCTCCCCTTCCCGCGCGCCCGCCCGTCGACCCCCGCGCGCGCACAGTCGCGAGCCCAGGCGGCATGCAAATGAGGTACCCAAGGGGCGGGGGGCCGGGCGGGGGGCGGAGGAGGGGCGACCTGGGGCCGTGCGCGCCCTAGTACCTAAGCCCGCGCCCGCGCGCGCCCCGCGGAGCCGGCCGGGCTCGCGCGCGCAGACCCCCTCCTGGAGCCCTCGCCGCCCGCGGGGCCCTGCGCCGCTCATTGGCCGTCGCCCCCGCAGGGCCCGCCCCGCGCGTGGGCGCCGCAGCTCGGGGCCGCCGGGTGCGCGCCCGCACGGGGGTGGGGGACCCTCGAGGGATGTGGTACTGGGTGCTCCCCTGACCCAACTCTGGTCCCGGTACCACGGGAGCAAATCGTATGGCCATGGAAGAGATGTTTCTCGCTGCCCTATTGCGGTGTATGCCCCTGTAAGGCAGTTCGGGCCTGGGTGCAGCGCTTCCCCCAAAGCACAGTCTAAAAGGGGTTGTGGGGGCCTACATTACCTCCCCTGGCTGCCCCTGTACCGCCCTCCGGGTACACCCAGTTCCTGGCTTCCGGGGTCTACTGCAGTGGTAACGAACCTGTAGTCCTAGTAGCTGGGCGTTCGGGTTTAATTGCAGTGTTGGCGCTTTGCAATAAGTAAGATTGCAGCTTGGGCACTCGGCTTTCAGAAGGTTCGCCATTAGTGGTCTAGCCTCTGCCGTGCAGTGCTGTTGGTGGTGATCCTTGAAGTGTTTACTGTGCCCCAGGCTGTGTGCACTGTCTCAGCATGTACAGTTCATGGAGGACAACTGGCTTGGAGTGGCAGAGTTACTCGTTCATTGTCACAGAGACCCAGGCCTGAGCCGTAGTGATGGCCTTCGTCTGATTATGCTCACTTTTCCTTACCTCGGCCCCAGCGATCAGCAAGATTGCCCAAAGTCTTGGCCCTGCCCTCACTGGTAGAAGGAACTCAGGCAATTACGTTGGCTTTCTTGTGCATCGATGTCCCCATTTTTTTTTTTTTTTTCATTTTATGTATTTGGTACCAGCTCTCACTGCACAGCTCAGATGCATGATCCTCTTGTTTTCTGCCTCCCCAGCCCTGGGATTACAGGTTTGCGCCACCACGCCTGGACTCTGTCGTTAGCTCAGCGCGCCCCTGGTGGCAAGGCCGGGGACATGCGGGACTGGGGATGAACCCTGGTCTCTGCAAATGCAGATGTTAAGTCTGTTGAGTCATCTCGCCAGCCCAGATGTCCCCATTTTTAAAATGGTACAGGGTATCCTTGTGTACAGAGCTGGCAGGAGCCTTAGCTCCCTGGAAGTCCAGGCTGTCTGTGCACAGACAGTTTCTGTGGATGACAATCACTGGCAGTGTCTGGGCAACTAAGGGGGAACTGAGTATGATGTAGTCAAAGATTTCACTGAGCTTCAAAATGTCAACACTTCCCCCGAGATTACACAGAGAACAGGTGGCTCCAGAATATACCACAGTGCCTGCCTAGCAAGCACAAGGTCCTGAGTTCAATTCTCTGTACAAAAAGCAGAGGACAGGTTGCAGGCTGACACGAACATATTTCCTGAGGTGTGAACTAGGGCCACATTCTTCCAAGGCCTGTCTCCATCTTAAGCATAGGGATCCGTTGGTCCTACTGCAAATGGTTCTGTCCTTGGGAGACGTGGCAGTAGGACTGAGAAAGACGAGAAGACAAAAAAGCTGAGCTAGGTGGTCACCAGTCTGCCTGATGGGCAAGACTAACTCAAGGCACACAAAAATCCTTTATTTATACTTTTTCAAACTTTGTATCACACGACACAAGGTTGCATAGGGACTAATAGCTGGCCTGAACCAGACAGGATGTTTTTCCCAGCACCAGGGTAGCTTGATTGCTTTGGGCACTATGGTCCAGTCCCATGTACACACATTTGATCAATTTCCTGGTTCCCTGGGCTCCCAACACTTCAGTCCTGGAACTCCCCCACTTCTGCAAGCAGGAGGGGTCAAGAACATTTCTGGGGCTGCTGTGGCTCCACCTGGAGTCTGATGGACTATTCTGAGAGGCCTGCATGTTCTGCTCCTATGGGTCTTAAACTATTAGATTTAGCCAGGGGCAGGGTTAGGGTGGCCCAGGGACACCTAGAGCCCTATTTCCCCAGTGGTACCAGTTGCCTCATTGTGTTGTCCACCAGGAAGGCTGTGACTGTACATCCAGATGTTCCTCGAACCCAGGTCCACATATTTGGAGAGAAGGGTGGGTTGGATACTAGGGGCACAGGCGCCCCACCTCGCTTGCACTGACACTGCCGCTCTCTTCTTTTAGCTGGTTCCAGTGCCTAGACCCGCATCCCTCACTGCTCCATGGACACCCCCAGCCCAGGCCCGTTGCCTTCACCTTTGCAAGGGGAGGAAGAGAAACCTTTGGCCTTACTTGCTCCGGTTCCCTGCGGCTGCCAAGGCCGACCTGCAGGGGGAGCTCCCTCCTGCCACCAGAAGCTCAAGTCTTCGTTCCCCCGCAAGCGAGGCCGGCCCACCAAGTCTGGGCCCGAGCTCCCACTAGCACAGGGGTTGCCAGCAGCAGCAGCAGTGGACAGTGGCAGCAGTGGTGGTGACCACAGCGACCTCCTGCTGATTGATGACCAGGGTGTGCCCTACACGGTCTCTGAGGGCTTGGTGGCCGCTGGGGCCCAGGTCTCCAGCCCCCGGAGGGCCCCGCACTTCTGCCCAGTGTGCCTGAGGGCCTTCCCCTACCTCTCCGACCTAGAGCGCCATAGCATTTCACACTCAGAGCTAAAGCCACACGAGTGCAAGGACTGTGGTAAGACCTTCAAGCGATCCAGCCACCTGCGGCGACACTGCAATATACATGCTGGGTTGCGGCCCTTCTTGTGCGCACTGTGCCCACGCCGCTTCCGGGAGGCTGGCGAGCTGGCCCACCACCACCGTGTGCACTCAGGTGAGCGCCCCTACCAGTGCCCCGTGTGCCGCCTGCGCTTCACCGAGGCCAACACGCTTCGGCGCCACTCCAAGCGCAAGCATCCTGAGGCCCTGGGGCTGCCAGTGTGTCACCCTGACCCCAGGCCAGAGCCACCGTGGGACGATGAGGGCATCCCAGCCACCGAGGGAGCACATGAGGAGGGTCCCCAGGGGAATGAGCCTGCCTGAACCGCAACCTCAGCTGTTCACCCCCGGCTTAGGCCTGCAGCGAGAAGCTCAACTGGGGATGGGGCTAGATGTGGGCTCAGAGGCCAGGGCACCCTTCTTCCTGGTGGTTTGTCCACTGTGGGAGGGGGTGGAGGGCAGGGACTTAGATGTGCTGCTGCGTCCTGACATCATCCTGGGGATCCCCAGGCCCATGGAGACACTGGCCACAGAAATAAACCTGCCTGCTGGCTCCTTGTGTGTGTTCCTGATGGTGTCATCCATCCATCAACCTGGCTCCAGCAGCCCTTCCTCCAAATACTTGTAGTAAATAGCTAGCCTGGCCCTGCTCTGCAAACCCCCTGCACCCAGCCCAGCCCCCAGAAATTCCACAGCTGACACTGTTGTCACATTTGGAGGGCCCACTGTTTGCAGGGAAACATAGAATGTCCGGGTTGGGGTGCAGCTCAGCTGTAGTATGTTTCATCCCTAGCACCAAAACAGAAATAAGTGGAAGGTGAGCAGTAGGGGACAGAGGTCTGCAGGGGCCAGGGCTGAGCCAAAGTGGTGGGAGCTTTAAGGGTAATCAGGTGAGATGAAGCTGGGGTTCAGAGGAAAGCGGTGATGATGGGGCAGGCTCAAGAAGCCTGCAGCACTGGCCAGCAGAAAGGGATTTAGTGGGAAAGGGTGAGTTGAGCTCTGGACCTCGGGCTGAGGAACGGCGGGGGCCAGGAGGGCTAGGAAGTGCCTGTCACAAGGTGGCAGTGTGCAAAGAAGGGGCATGACTGCTACACAGCTCCCGGGGCCCTTTGCAGGAGGATCTCTGAAGGACAGGCTGAAGGATCGGTGGGGTTTAGCTGCTTGGGGTGGGGCCGAGTTGGAATAGGGGCTTAAGGAGATTGGTTTTGGACTACAGTCAGAGAAGCACTGATGTACGGGAATGCTTTAGAGGAAGAACTACTAGTACGCAAGTTAGGAGAGGTGGCGTTTAAACGCTACGGGGAACGCAGAAGTGCGGGAGGCAGGGCTTGAGAAGGGGCGTGGCCTGGAACGAAGGATCGAATTACAGAGAACCGAGGCTTGCGGAGAAAACCGGAGAAACTTCAGAGGTGCAGCGCGGGGAATAGATTTTTTTCCAGAGGGGCGGAGCCTACAAGAGGGATGGGTGTGGCTCCCACCAAGGGGGAGGGCTGGGGGTGGGGCCAGAGCGAAGGGCGTGCCTCCACCGGATGATCGGAGCACCGGGCAGTGCCCTGAGAAGCAGCGGGGGCACATGGCGCAGGCGCAGTGGCGTCGCTTGCCTAGCGGAAGCAGCCTAGGCTTTCCCCGCCCAAGCGCCCGACACAGTGGGCAGGCGCATTTTCTCCTCTTCGCCTGTCCCTCAGCGCCGCCGCCTCTGCGTCCTCCACGCCGGCGCCTCGGGAACGGGAGCAACTTCCGCTTCCGGGCAAGCGGCGCGGGGCTACTGGGGAGGGGGAGGCACTTCCGGCTGGGGTCTCGGGTCTCCCCCGAGCGGCTGCGCCTCCTCCGCCTCCTCAGCCTCCTCCCGGCGGAGACCCCGGCGCCGGTGAGTGACGGGGCGCGCGGCTCGGGGACCCGGGGGCGGCGGGTCCCGCCCTGGCCTGCGGAGGTCCCCAGGACGCCCCCACCCCCACCCCTAGCGCCAGTGCCTCTCAGCCGGGCCTAGCCAGGGGACCCCCAACCTCTAGTTTTCCATAAAACCATTCAGCCCTCGCCCCGTAAGCACCCTGAGAGTGGACGTCTGCAGAGCGCCCTCGTTCATGACGACCCCCCAACTGCCAAGGCCCCCACTAACGCATTCTCATAGGATACCTTCCACGTAGCCCACCGCATTGCTCGGTGCCGGGCAGCCCCCCACCCGGCACCAGGTAGCACTCTGTCCTAGGGCAGCTGCTTCTGAGCCCATTACAGGGCTAAAGGATGGTTCCCAGGGTGAGGTGCATTAGTGCTTTGCGCCCCAACTGCCCCCTACTCTCTGTCCATGCACAAGCCACCCCCGGCTTCTCTTCAGTGGGTGAAAAATGCTTTCTGTTCTGGTCTGTGTCAGGAGTACCTTTTCCCCTCCTGCAATCTCTCGGAGATTCTCAGAACACCCCCTTCACACCACCCCTCAGTGGTGCAGCACCCTCTAGCGTTCATTCTCTCTTTATACCCACGTCCTGTACCAGAACGGCCTGCTGGGCTCCAGGCCTTAGGAAAGGCCCCCCAGCCCTGGGTCTCAGTAGTGCTGCCCCAGAACAGCGCTCACTGTGAGGCCTTCTGTTTTCTAGTCCTACCTGGCCCTGGAGTTCTAGGCGAGATCCCTGCGTCCCCTTAGTGTGTGAGTCACCCTTTTTCATAGGCACTTGTCATTCACCAAGCAGGTTTGCACTGTTCCAGCCCAGGGCCTACAATTGGGAAGCGAGGAGATGAAGTTGTTCATCTTCTGGATCTTACAGTGTAGCTGAGGTGGCTGATCAAGAGAGCGAACACATAGACAACATCACTGTGTGGGGCCTGTGCGCAGCTGCTGAGCTGCTTTGGAGGGGAAGCCTGTGTGAGGGCTGGCATAGCCATGCAAAGATCTGGGGGAACAGATGGGGACAAGGGGGGCAAGGTTCTGAGGTGGCAGGGATTGTGACAAGTGGAGGAGCAGGTGAGGCTGCTGAGGTTGGCGCCAAACTCAAGGGAGGAAGGAGAGGAGCGAGGGCAGTCTCCCAGGGCCTTGTGGCAGAAGATCTGGCCGCTGTCAGTTCTGCCTTTCACAGAAGTTCTTCACCTTATTGGCGCTTATCTCTATATTGCTCCACTTGCAGTATTTGTCTTTGCTTTTATTCACAAACTCGTGGAGAATGCAGTAGGCAGAGCCCCATGTCCAGCACACGCCTCTTGCTTGCTCCTCCAGTCAACTACAGAAGAAAATGTTAGCTCTGTGTGGTCAGTTTCCCTCCTGCTGGACAGCTGTGGCTCCCAGGGCTGCTGTGGCCCCAGATTCTGGTGGGGCTCCTACCATTCAGAAAACCAGGCCCCCTGTGACCAGCCTCACTCATTGATTGTCCCACGGATATGGCTCAAGCTGTGTCACTGCTTGTGGGGACTGGGCAGTGAGCCTGGAGATGGAGAACAGAGGCATGACAGAAAGTGGGGCCTGTGGCTGCTAGATTGCACTGAGTGGTGAGGAGAGGAATGAAAAAGGAGGAGGTGTGTGGGCCTGGGGGACAGGTGACGGTTCCTGAGAGCCCGTGGAGAGGACACAAGCAAAGACAGGCAGGAGAGAGGGTGTACGAGCATTCCAGGGCAGGAGTGAGGGCTTTGGCACAAAGGTGAGAGAGGGCACACAGAGCCAGCACACTGGAGGAGTTTGGGTCTCAGGAAGAACTGTGGGCGTGGCTTTGAGTGCAAGAGGGCCACTGCAGGGCTGAGGGCAGCGTGGACCACGGCCTGGTCTGTAAATGCACGTGGACTATGAGGTCTGAGTGTGACAGCCTCCTTGGGCACCATACAGCATTTGGTAGAGTTCAGCAAGTGTCTGAGGCCTGTCCGTGAATAGGGGCTTTGTTTTATTGCATACTGTGAAGTCCAGAAAGCAGTCATGCTGTAGGACAGGAGCACAGGCTTGGGAACCCGCCACCTGCTCTGTGGCTTTGGAGACTGAGTCACCCCTCCTGCCCTAGGTCATTTCGTGCCCCTTGATTTCATGACATAGTAATGGTGACTGTTTCCCAGCATTGTGGGGAGGAGGATAAAGTACTCACTGGGGAAGCAGGCATCAGTGCGCCTTATTCCTCCTCTGGGGCGGTTACTGTCACTGATGGGCTCCCACTGTGACACAGGTGGCTCTGTTGCCCCTGGCATGAAAGACCCCTGGCATCCAACACCTGTTTCTCCCTCACGGCTCCCTGCACTTGGGCAGTGAGCTTCCCCTCTACTTTTGTTTCTCCACTTAAACAGGGCCGGGAGTAGCGCAGGGATGGATGGGATGGCGCATCGGGGTGGCATGGAGCAGACACCCGGCAGCAGATGAAACCTTTGAAGGTTTTCCTCGGGACCCCTTTTGCCCCAGGCATGGCACCTCTCTTTGTTCTCTGGAGTCATGTCCAATCAGACACCCGGCAGCAGATGAAACCTTGTGCAGGTGCTAGAGAAAGCAACACAGCAACACACGCCAGGGCTTTGCTGTCCTAGGGACAGTGGGCGGAGACACAGCACAGTGACAGGGGAGCTACTGGCAACCGGAAGGAATCTCTGTGTGCTCTGGGAGGCTGGAAGCCAAGCCCAGGGTGGGCAACTTAGTGAGACCCTGACTCAAAAAATAAAAACAGGCTGGTGATGTAGCTCACTGTAACGGCCAGGGTGTAGTAGCTACAGGACCCCAAAGCAAGAAAGGTGGTGGTGATTAACTTTGATGAAGAGTTCAGCTGGATGCTGGGCTGGAAAGTGATGGGGCCCACGGTGAGGACCAGAAGGACACTCAGGAAGGAGCCTCGTGCAGACCCGAGGGTGCCCGCTGCAAGCTGAAGGAAGAGTTCACGGTAGTGCTTTGTGAAGGCCGTGTCCACCATCCCCTTCCACCAGGGGTCTACTATGAGCCCCTCATAACTTGGGGAACACCCTGAGATGAGACTCCTGCCCCGGGCTCCACCCCCTTCTTCCTCTGTGAGGGAATCCGGTGAGGGGAGAGGGAGGGGTCGCCTGGCTGGACAGGCTCCGTGACAGCCTGCCGTTCTGAGCCCAGTGTGGCCCGCACACCTGTAATTCAGAGGCTCCAGAGGCTGAGGAAGGAAACTGCAGATTTTAGGCCAGCTGGGGAGCTTAATTCCCTTTCAAAATGAAAGTGGAGCGGCAGGAGATCTGTAGGTGTAAGCCCAGTGTTCAGCCTCCCGCGCCTCCAAGATAGAAGACTACTGCTCTGTGAGCGGGAGCAAGGCTCCCGGCCTGCAGGACCTCCGATGGGGGACGACACCATCGCGTCCCCATGGGCTAATACTGTGACCGGCCTAGGCTGAGAACCAAGCCGGACCGGAAGGGGAGAGCACACACCCATCCTCAGCCTCACCTTTCTTCCCAGGGTCCCCCACCGCTGCGGAGATGGAGGCGAACCCAGCGGGGGGCGGCGGGAACAGCGGCCTGGGGGGTGAGGACGGCGTGCATTTCCAGAGCTACCCCTTTGACTTCCTGGAGTTCCTCAACCACCAGCGCTTCGAGCCCATGGAACTGTACGGGGAGCACGCCAAAGCTGTAGCCGCGCTGCCCTGTGCGCCGGGCCCCCCGCCACAGCCACCGCCACAGCCACCGCCGCCACAGTTCGACTACCCGCCACCCACCGGCTTCAAGCCCAAGGCCGAGGCCCCATCCTCAGCCTCCTCCTCGTCATCTTTATCCTCATCCTCGTCCTCCTCTTCCTCCAATTCCTCCACCCAAGCCAAGAAGCCCGATCCACCGCTGCCCCCAGCTTTTGGGGCGCCCCCGCCTCCGCTCTTTGATGCTGCCTTTCCCGCCCCACAGTGGGGCATCGTGGACCTCTCGGGGCACCAACACCTGTTTGGGAACCTGAAGCGCAGTGGGCCTGCGGCGGGGCCTGGTGTGGCGCCAGGACTGGGTGCACCTGCAGGGACCCCAGGGCCACTCCCCATGCCCACGCAGACCCCGCCTGGCCCCGCTGCGACGGGGGCTGCCTGCGACCCGGCCAAGGATGACAAAGGTTACTTCCGGCGGCTCAAGTACCTGATGGAGCGGCGCTTCCCATGTGGCGTCTGCCAGAAGTCCTTCAAGCAATCCTCACACCTGGTGCAGCACATGCTGGTGCACTCAGGTGAGAGGCCTTATGAGTGTGGGGTGTGTGGCCGCACCTACAATCACGTGTCCAGCTTAATCCGCCACCGCCGCTGCCACAAGGACGCGCCAGCCACCACAGCCCCACCGCCACCACCTGGAGCCTCGCTTGTGCCCCCTCTGGGCCTTGCCCCCGGGACCACTGCACCTGCCCCCACCCCTGCAGGTGTCACTCCCACCCTGGTGGGGCCCCCGGCAACTCCTGCACCCCCCTCGGACGGCACTGCTACCCCTGCCCCAGCGGGTGTCGCCGGTCCCCCTGTGGCCACTGCAGGCGGAGATGGCCCGTTTGCCTGCCCGCTGTGCTGGAAGGTGTTCAAGAAGCCCAGCCACCTGCACCAGCACCAGATCATTCACACCGGGGAGAAGCCTTTCTCCTGCTCGGTGTGCAGTAAGAGCTTCAACCGGCGCGAGAGCCTCAAGCGGCACGTGAAGACGCACTCGGCCGACTTGCTGCGCCTTCCGTGCGGCGTGTGCGGCAAAGCCTTCCGTGACGCCGCCTACCTGCTCAAGCACCAGGCGGCGCACGCGGGCGCAGCGGCGGGCGGGGCGCGGCCGGCCTACGCTTGCGATCTGTGCGGGAAGACCTACTCAGCGCCGCAGAGCCTGCTGCGCCACAAGGCGGCGCACGCTCCGCCCCCCGTGCCTGAGACGCCCAAGGACTCGGCGGCTCCGCCGGTTCCACCGCCTGCTCCCACCTTCCCCACTGGCCCCTACCTGCTGCCCGCTGAGCCGCCCACTGGCGACAATGAGAAGGCGGCTGCTGCAGCCGCAGCCGTGGTATATGGCGCCGTCCCCGTGCCGCTGCTGGGTGCACATCCGCTATTGCTCGGTGGCCCAGGGGCTGGGGGAGCGGGCGCAGCGGGCAGCGCAGCAGGAAAGACCTTCTGCTGTGGGATTTGCGGGCGTGGCTTTGGCCGCCGCGAGACCCTGAAGCGTCACGAGCGCATCCACACGGGTGAAAAGCCGCACCAGTGCCCGGTGTGTGGGAAGCGCTTCCGTGAGTCTTTCCACCTGAGCAAGCACCACGTGGTGCACACGCGAGAGCGGCCCTACAAGTGCGAGCTTTGCGGCAAGGTCTTTGGCTACCCGCAGAGCCTCACGCGCCACCGCCAGGTGCACCGGCTCCAGCTGCCCTGTGCCCTGGCAGGGGCCGCTGGGCTGCCAGCTGCCCAGGGCGCTGCAGGGGCTTGCGGGGCGGGGGTGTCCAGCGCTGGAGGGGCAGGCCCCACTGATGCTCTCAGCTATGCCTGCTCAGACTGCGGAGAGCACTTCCCCGACCTATTCCACGTCATGAGCCACAAAGAGGTGCACATGTCTGAGAAACCTTACGGCTGCGACGCCTGCGGCAAGACTTTCGGCTTCATCGAGAACCTTATGTGGCACAAGCTGGTGCACCAGGCTGCCCCCGAGCGCCTGCTCGCACCCACCGGCCCGCAGCCCGCGGAAGGCTCCGGTGGCACCGATGCAGCCAGTGTATTGGACAACGGGCTGGCTGGAGAGGTTGGTGCAGCCGTGGCAGCCTTGGCCGGTGTGTCAGGGGGTGAGGATGCGGGCGGCGCGTCTGCTGGGGTGGGTGGGGGTACGGGGGCGGGTCCGGAACGCTTCAGCTGCGCCACATGTGGCCAGAGTTTCAAGCACTTCCTGGGGCTCGTGACGCACAAGTACGTGCACCTGGTGCGGCGGACCCTGGGCTGTGGTCTCTGCGGCCAGAGTTTTGCGGGTGCCTATGACCTGCTCTTGCATCGCCGCAGCCACCGGCAGAAGCGCGGCTTTCGCTGCCCGGTGTGTGGAAAGCGCTTCTGGGAGGCAGCCTTGCTCATGCGCCACCAGCGCTGTCACACAGAACAGCGGCCCTACCGGTGTGGTGTATGCGGTCGGGGCTTCCTGCGCTCCTGGTACCTGCGGCAGCACCGAGTAGTGCACACCGGAGAGCGCGCCTTCAAGTGCGGTGTGTGTGCAAAGCGCTTCGCGCAGTCGTCCAGCCTGGCCGAGCACCGGCGGCTGCATGCCGTGGCTCGGCCCCAGCGCTGTGGCGCTTGTGGCAAGACCTTTCGCTACCGCTCCAACCTGTTGGAGCATCAGCGGCTGCACCTTGGAGAGCGAGCCTACCGCTGTGAGCACTGTGGGAAGGGTTTCTTCTACCTGAGCTCTGTGCTGCGCCATCAGCGTGCCCACGAGCCGCCGCGGCCTGAGTTGCGCTGCCCAGCCTGCCTCAAGGCCTTCAAAGACCCCGGCTACTTCCGCAAGCACCTGGCAGCCCATCAGGGTGGCCGGCCCTTCCGTTGCTCCTCTTGCGGAGAAGGTTTCTCTAACACCTATGGCCTGAAGAAGCACCGCCTGGTGCACAAGGCTGAGGGCCTCGGAGCCCCAGGGGCGGGGCCTGGGACTCTGGCGGGGAAGGATGCCTGAGGCTCTGTCACCGCTGATCTCAGGCTCTCTGTGGACTCCCCTCTGGGGCTGCTGGTCAGACTGTCTGTGTCTCTGTCCTATCCTTCAGACTGCCTGGTCTTCCTCAGGGCCCAAGCCCTGCAGACTCCAGACTGAATCACTCCTCCTGGACTTCTCAGCCAGCCCCCATTCCACCAGACACTGAACTTGGCACCCTGGCCAGCCCTGTGACCCCCTGGCCACTGCCAGTGGCCTTCCGCTCCCGGGGAGCAAGCTCTTCAACGGAGATGGAGCTGAACTGCCCACCCCCTTTCCTTTGGAGTGCAGCTGGGCAGCAGAGTATGTGGAGCTGGGCTTGTGGAAGGGGGTGCTTTTCGGATTGTGGGGTGGGGGGTTGGGGTGGCAGACGCCGCTTGTACAGAGCAGAGAACAATAAATCTTAAGAACAGGAGCTGATGTCTGTCCTTACATCACAAGGAGAGCGAGGCTTTAGATGTTGGCAAAACACGGGATTTGATATCCTGCGCTCTGCCTTCTGCTGTTCAGCTGTTATTTGCTGAAGAATTACCTACATGGGCCCCTGAGTTGGGCAAAGAGAGACAGATAAGGCAGTCCCTTTCTTTTGCCAGTCCATCAGTGTTTGCTCATTCAGTGGCCTTTCCCAGAAGTCTTTGCTGGGTCCCAGCTTGACCCTGGGGAAGCAGGCCTGACATAGCCCTCACCCTCAGGAACTGAAGGCGGGCTGTGTTCTTGCAGGTTTGTACAGACTTGTCACAAAGTTTGTCCATTAGCACATGCCCCACCAGGACCATGATTTGAGGTAAAGTGTCCCTTCATGGTCTATGTTTGGCAAGAGTCATGTGACATGGGGCAGCTGCAGTCCAGCATGGCAACGCTGTTCCAACTCTGCGGACCCACCATGACATGCCTCTTGCTCATGCTCCAGTCATGCAAAAGCGAAGCGTGGTCAACCTGAGTCAGGCATCCATCCCCATAGGCTGAGGGAATTCGAGGCAGTCACGTTATGGGGGACCGCGAGAAAGCAGTGTGGACCAGGTGACACCTGCACAGTGACGGTACAGCAACAGGAGCCTGGCAGCTAAAGTTGACAAACAGTTCTAAGTAGGTTTGGTGTACCCAACCCAATCCAGCTATGCTGGACGATGTAATAGAAGAGGAATGGCTGGATCCTGCAGCCTCTTGAACACCAGCTTATAGGGCTCAGGAGACTGCAGACTGGAGGCAGGAAACATCTGTCAGCTTGGATGGGAGCAAAGCCCTTCACCCAGTGTGTGCCTTAAGCAAGGACACAGGGCTGGGGATGGAGCTCAGAGGCAGAACTGGAACAGAGTGCTCCAGCTGAGTTGTCAGAGCAGCTAATGGGACTCGTGGGACTGTCAGAAAACAGAAATGCGGTCTGCCCCTGCACGCAGGCCAAGTAGCCCCTGTGCTGCCGAGAGGGCAGACTCCAACCAGCGGCCTGTCCTTGCTGAACCTCAGCGGTGAGCCCTGACCCCTTGCCCTGCCTCTGCTCACTGGCATTTCCCCTCCATCTGGCATTTCCCTCGCCACCCACTCTTGTAGACACTCGTGCTTGTGACCCTTTCTCCAAGCCGCAAGGAGCTGTGGGTTGTTTGGAGGGCCCCGTGGCTGCAGTGCCGGAGAATGAAGATGGCGCACCAAGAACGGCGCTGCCGTGGCTGTCCTGTCGACTTGGTCTACGCGGACAGTGAAGAAGAAAAATCTAAATGCTGAGAAAGCAGGGGAGTAGCTGAAGAGGCAAAAGCAGTGCTGCAGCCCTGCCAGGGAGACAGGTGCGTGGTCGCTTCTTTGGGGAAGAGGAGATGGCTTTTGTCCCTTTCTGAGCCACCTGGGAGCTGTCCTAGATGTTGGGAGAACAGGGTAACACTAGCAGCCCATTATCTCCACGAGTGGACCAGGAATTGATTCTTCATCCTCTAGAAGGCCAGCCATCACAGGTGTCCCTTCATGTGTCAGTCTTCCCTGCCCCCCTTCCTCTTCCAGAGGAAAACACAAATGTCTCTGAACAGCCTTCTCCCAAGCCCACCAAGGCTTAAGGCTGACTGGAGTGGGAGTCACCTCTGAGTAGCTGGGGATGACAGGTGTATATCATCTAACCCTAATCTTAAGAGGTTTGGGCAGAGCCCAGTGCAAGTTGCTGCTGATGGCAAGACCAGAGTGGCAGTCCCACCCTCCCCCAAGAGACAACCCCAACGCAAGAGTGACAGAGGAACCCTTCAGACAGTCCTTTAATAGGAACAGAAGACTGGAGGTCCTCCAGCCCTCCTCCTGTCCCAGCCCAGGCCCCACCCTACCCTTCAGGATTGCCAGGGACATGGTGGAGGAAATCAGACACTTAAGGCTACTCTGCAGCTGTGGGGACCACGGCTGCACCACAGCTTAGGGAAGGGTAGTAGGTGGTTACTTGTTGGGTGTGCTCTTAGTTGTGTCTGAGCAGGGATTTGGATAGGTTAAATGTGAGACCACCATGGGGGTGGGGGAAGCAGCCTTACATCCTCCAGTGCCTCTAGCTGTGACTCAGGGACCCTTGGCTTTGAGTGATGGGATCCCAGAGTCTTTATCCACCACCTGCTGAGCATCTCCTGCCTGGGGGTGGGTAGTCGTCCCGGGTCCAGTGCAGTCCAGTGAGGTAGGCAAAAGATTCCATCCTGGTCCACCCGGGGATCCCCAAGACACAGGGCTCTGTCAATGAAGGGTTGAGCCAGGAGTGTGGCCCTGGTCTTCTCCCTCTGTCATGTCCACTCTGCTGTGACACACTGTGTCCCACATACAGATGACCAAACAGGGATGCCAAAGAGGTAATGAAATTCCCCGCGGTCCTCGTATTGTAGCTGGGCACCACGGGGTTGCTTCTTTCTCTGGGTCTCACATAGGGAAAGCGTGGGCTTCTGGGAGTCCAGAGTCTGGTCTTTGCGCTCTGCTGAGCAGGGGGGCTGCCCCTGGTCTCCCCTCTTTCTCATTGCCTCCGTTTCCCAGCACCCCTCCCCTGCAACATCTTGAGTTAACGCCCTTGGCTGGCTGTTTGGGCTTACTGGTCAACCTCAGCCTTTACCTTGTCCCCGCGCCCCTCCTCCCACGGGTGGCTCGCCCCGCACGCGCTCCCTGCCCCCTGAGCAGCCAAAGCGGGGGACCCCAGCCCTGGCCCGGGCCCATGGAAGTGCGTGCGCTGGTGCTTGCGGAAATTGGAGGAGTTGTTGAAGGTGCGGTCGCAGAGCGCGCAGCGGAAGGGGCGCTCGCCCGTGTGGATGCGCGCGTGACCGCTGAGCACAGAGGACTGTGTGAAGCCCTTGCCGCACACGCTGCAGTGGTAGGGCCGCTCGCCCGTGTGCACCCGCTCGTGGTCTCGCATGTCGGAGGAACGACGGAAAGGCTTGGCGCAGAACCTGCAGGCAAAGGGTTTGCCCACGGCCGCACCTGCGGCCGCTGCGGCCAACACCACCTCGGCCCTCTCTGGGGGGAGCCTAGGGCTCAGCTCCCCGGCGGTCGTGGAACGTGTGTGGGGCACACGCGAGGGCCCGGGGTCGGCGCCATGGCGGTGCTGGTGCCGCAACAGGGGTGCCAGCGCCTTGAAGGCACGCGGGCAGCGCGCGCAGCGGTAGGGCCTCTCCCCGGTGTGCAGGCTGTAGTGAGCGCGCAGGCTGGCAGGTCCTGCACAGCTGTGGCCGCAGACATGGCAGCGGCTGGGATCCCCGCCGCGCCCGCCGCCTACCGCAGCCACCAGGTGGCCGTGTTCGTGGAACAGCAGCTCGGACACTAGCCGGAAGGCAGCTGGGCACAAGGCACAGTGGAAAGAGCCCGGCTCCGGGGGCTCGGGAACCAGCGTGGTGTCTGTGACCTTCACCACCTGGATCTCGATGAGGTCACTCGGGGGAGTGGTGGGGCGGCCATCATCGGGCACCAGGACCTGGTGAAAGTAGAAGACAGAGGAGCCTGTGGACCTCCCCAGACCTCTCCACGCCCACGTGACTCCTCCGCGCCGCTGGACCGCGCTTTCCAGGTCTTGATGTTTTCTTCTTCCGAAGTCAGTCGGGCCCAGACCGTCCCTCCTCCACCCTTGCCAGAAGCCTATGTATTTCTCTCCTCCACAAATGAAACTCTAATAAAGAGAACCCCATAACCCGTCTGCCTGAAGCGGCCTCTACGACCTCCTAGAAATGCAGCTCCTAAGCCCCGCTGGCATATAGTGTATACCGAGTGCTGGATCCTTCCTCTCTCTGACACCACTGTAAATGTCAGCCGACACCCAGCTGACTGCTGTCGTCTAAATTTATCTCCCCACGCCCACTCTATCAGCTCACTTTTTATTTCCTTTCTAGAACATGTCACAGAGAATCTAACGCATTGGCCCTCTCAGACCCCTGGAGGATGGCAAGCTAAGACAGAACACAAGGCATCTCTGTCTTGGGCATGGCTCTACGGAGTCCCGTCAGCTCAGTGAACGTCTGTCAATGAATGGATGTCGTGGGTTACTCTCCAAGTCTGAGTTGGGGGCGGTATGTGGAGGAGGTTCCTGTCATCTATCCAGAATACCTATTGCCCACTCCGGATTCTCTCTTGTGCATATCCCCTGTAGGCCATCCTTGCACCACCATCTGGTGACCTAGTCACAATCCTTTCTTTCAGGGTCACCTTCTCAACTTTCACCTGAATTCACTATCCCCAGAATTCCCGTGGCTCCGCCTCGCTGAAGGCTCCACCCAAGTAACGCAAATCAAATCCCTGGAACGCCTCTCCCAGGATCCAGCCCCGCCCAGACACGCCTCCCTATGCCACGCCCTTCCATTCTCATAGGCTCCTCCCTAGACCCCGCCCCTGCACGGCTCTGAGAAGCCCAGCCCCCAGTGCCAGAGCTCTAGTCTACCACCGCCCGTTCGATAAGCCCTGGCCAGACCCCGCCCACTGCCCTGCGACCTCCGGCGCCTCGAATCCTCCGCCTGGGCCCCTTCCTCGCCCGCACCAGGTCCGGCAGCTCCGGGGATCGCGACTCCGGGACCGGGGAGCTCGGACTCTGGGGCTCCCGGTGCGTGGCAGCCATCTTGTGCCCAAACCCCCGTCCCTGAGGCCAATGATTCCTCGCGGAGGGGTGGGGCTTGACCTGTGTAGGAATCACTGCGCAGGCGCTATCGAGAAGCGAGGGGGCGTGGTTCGGTGGGCGTGGTCAGTCGCGAGAAGCCTGTTCCTGCCAGTGGGGTGGTGATCTGGCCAGTTCTGGGAGGCCGGGGTCTACACCTGTGGGTCAAGGAAGCATGCGGGCATTGAATTCGGATGCCCTCCTCCCAGCCCGCGCAGCAGCCCTCGCGAACATTGGACCACCTGTGTATTTGCACAGGAAGGATTTTTGTGTCATCTTTCTGCATAGCTCGTGAGGACAATGAAACGACATCTTTGCATGCTGAGATTTTAGAGCTTCCTTTTTTTGTTTTTTTTGGTACCAGGGATTGAACTAAGGACCTCGCGCTTGCCAGGCAAGGGCACTTTTCCACTGAGCTATCTCCCTGGCCCAATGCTAAGATTTTAGAAAGCCGCTGTCCAGAAAGATGTGGCTTGGAGGACGCGGGCCGCGCGCCGGGCGAACGCCGGGCAGCACCACGGACAGGGCCCGCGCTACCCTCGCCCCCGCGCTCTGGCCGCGCCCCCGTGTGGGAGGAAACTGAGCCGAAGAGTGCGGGATCTTACCGACCTGCAACTCCCCCCTCACACACACACGGGACTGCGGGGCGCGCCGTCCTCTGACGCTGAATGTAGCCGCGGCGCTTGCCCGGCCGATGACAGCAGCGAAAGCGACGTGCATCCCCTTGGGCACGAGTGAACAGCCCCGGCCCCCTCGCCCCCACCCACCCACGGGCTTTGGTCTGGGTGGTGCTTAGTCCCGGAGTGGCCGGCAGGACCAGCGCGCTCGTGAGGAGCGCGTGCAGTCACTCGTCGGTGCGCACCGGTGAGTCTAGCACTACGGAGTCTGAGTCAGGAGTTCAAAAGCTGGAGCCCAGCCTGGCTGAAACAGCCGCTCAACAAGCCCTTACTTCAAAATTTTACAAACTGAAAGAGCTGGGGGTGTAGCTCAGCCTTGTGTTGAACCCCCAGGAAGACGAAGTAAAATAACATGAACATCTGTAGCTTTAAATCATTAAACTTTAAGGGTCAGGGAGATAGCTCAATCTGCCTGGCATGTGCAAGGTTCTGAGTCCGATCTCCAGTCCCGCAAGAAAACAAGTCACTGAACGTCGAGATTATTCCTATAGCAAAATCTTCCTCGGTAACATATTCACAGAGTCTCATTGCTTAGTCTGCACTGGACACGGCTGTCCCCTGTGTTTGTAGTCCAGGGGTGTGAGGGGCTGTGCTACCGAGCCACATGTTCTGCCCCAGCTCACTCATCCTTTAAAATATTTTATTTTGGGGGGCCAGGGAGATGGCTCTGTGGCACAAGTGTCTGCCTGGCAAGTGCAAGGTCGTGAGTTTCAAGCCCTGGTCCTGCAAAAAAAAAAAAAAAAAAAATTTGTTAATTAATTAAGCCGGGCGTGGTGGCGCACGCCTGTAATCCCAGTACTTGGAAGGCTGAGGCAGTAGAATCAATGTGAGTTCGAGACCAGCCTGGGCCACAAAAGTGAGTTCAAGGCCAGCCTGAACTGCATAGTGAGACCCTGCCTCAAAAAGATCAAAAAACCAAAAATAATTAATTAATTTTGTGGGATCAGGGTTCGAACTCACAACCTTGCACTTCCCAGGCAGACACTGGTACAATGGAACTGTATCCCCAGCCTGAAAACAAACATTTTAATCTCAGCACTCAGGCCAAGGCATTAGAATTGCCACATGTTGGAGGCCAGGCTGGGCTGTATAGTGAGTTTAAGTTATCAGTAGACACACACACACACACACACACACACACACACACACACACATTTTAAAGCACAGCAGATGTACTCTCAGCCCTTTGTGTGTCTGGATCCCCCTCTCTCCTGTGACTGAGATTACCGTACCTCCATCTGCTCTTTACTATGCCTGTGTGCATGTTATGATGATAGATCTATGCACATCAGCACGCACTGGGCAATGGCCCCCGCTCCCCCTGACTCAGGCAGCTCTCCTGCCTCAGTGATGCCAAGTGGTAGCTCTGGTGGCTGTGCTACTTCGCATGCATTTATGCCACTGTTCACAGACTTCGGCTACTAAAGCTTTACCAAGATTCCACCTTCCCCCCGCCGGAGGGCCGCTGGTCTGAGGAACTCAGACCATAGCAAATGCTGTCCAGGCATGGGCGAGGGAACCCTGCTACACTGTCAGAGTGTAAACTGGTCCCAGCAATATGAAAATCAGCGTGGGGATCCTGAAAAACGCACATGAAGCACTACACCTAGAAACGGTATTTGAGCCAGCCATTCCTCTCTTGCAGATTGTCCCAAAAGAGTTAAAGAATACTGTAGTTTCTCTTCAGATCGTATAAATCTTTCGCCTTTTCCCAAAAGAGTTAAGATATCAAGCTGGGTGTGGTGTCGCACAGGTGGCGCACACCTGTAATCCTAGCACTTGGGAGGCTGAGGTAAGAGGATCAGTGCGAGTTCGAGACCAGCCTGGTCTACAAAAGTGAGCTCAAGGCCAGCCTGAACTGCATAGCGAGACCCTGTCTCAAACACACACCCACACCCCTGCGCGCACACACACACGACATCAGGTGAGCCATCCTGCCAGCCCCATGGGGACTGAAGTTTGATCTCCAGCTCCACAAGCCACAGCAGCCCTGCCTGTAAGGCAGCCTGATTAAGAAAAAGAAAAAGAAAAAAAGCCTTCTACAGTTAGTGCTCACTTTGGCAGCAAATGTACAAAAATTGGAACAATACAGAGAAGTTTATTTTTTAAATTTTTTAATTTTTTTCTTGTTTCATAACCTTTGTTTATTCACTCATTTTTATGGCCGGCTCAGCCCACCCCCAGGGCAGGGCTGGTGCAGCATGTGGTGCTGGGGATCGAACCGTGGGCCCTGAAGCCGCCCAAGCTTTCCCAAGCAGGTGCTTCAGACCACTGAGCCATCCTGCCAGGCCCCAGTACAGAGAAGTTTAGCATAGTCCCTGAGCAAGGATGACACACAAATTCGTGAAGTGTTAGAGACTGGGCATGGTGGCATGAGCCCATAATCCTGGGCATGGTGGCATGAGCCCGTAGTCCCAGCACTTGGGAGGCTGAAAACAGGAGGGTCGCTATGAGTCGATCTCCATAGTGAGACTCTGTAGACCCTGTACTAAAATACATTTTAAAAATTACAATATCTAAAAGAGAAACTCAAAACAGAAACCATTTAAAGAGCATAGTGAAAGGGAGATGTGGGTGGGAAGGGGATTTGGGCTAGGATGGGGGAAGAGGAAATAAAAAGCCAGATGTAAGCCAGGGGTAGGTACGCTGGCCCGCACCTGTCATCCCAGCACTTGGGAGGCTGACTTAGGAGGATTGTTGGATTGTTGCAAGTTTGAGACCAGCCTGTGCTACAAAGTGAGTCTAAGGCCAGCCTGGACTGCATTTTGAGACCCTGTCTCTATAAGCCCTCCCCAATTCAATTCAAGCATTTATATCTAGCTGTTGCGTGTCCGGTGATTTCTCACAGAGCGTCTCTCGGTTACGTGAGATTTGGAACGCACAGAGCTGATTCTTCCTTTCCTCCGCTCCTCCTTTTGAGACAGGGTCTTGGGACATAGCCCCGGCCAGCCGTACACTTGTGGTCCTCCTGCTTCAGCCTCCCAGCGCTGGGGCTACAGGCGTAGGCTACCATTCCTGTTAGAGTGTGGGCAGCTAACTTCTGGGGACTGCACAGCGAAGGCAGGTGGATGCCGCAGGGAGCGCCTGGTGAGCAAGCAAGCAAGCGAGCGCGCAGATTCACGCAGAAGAAAGAACTCCACGCAGAACGCAAGGCTGCTGAGTACGTAATGGCAGCGTGTTGTTCAGTGGAATGGGCAGAAACCACCAAATCGGCAAACCAGGTTCGCACCTGTTTATCTATTGCTGCACAACTTTGGGCAAGTGATGTTTCCTCTTAGTGGCTGTTATGGTTTATATCTAGTTGTTTCCCCAAAGGCTCAGGTAAATCATGGGGCTCAAGGGACCTCGCCAGAGGACCAGGGCGGTGCTTGAGGGGCGTGGCCAGAAGAGCTAGGCGTGGCTCAAGGGGTGGGGCCAGAGAGTTGCTAACCATTAAACTGACAGCATGCACCTCCCCTGCCACCACCCCCCTGGCCCCCCTCAGGCCTGGTGACCTCTCTCGGAGGTATGGAATAAATCATCATCCTGGACACAGCGGCACAGTGCCTCAAGGTTTTGCTATGTAATTCAGGCTGCTTTAAACTATGAAACCTCCCGTAACTGTGAGCTAAATAAACCTTTCCTTCCCTAGGCTTGCACGTTGGGTATTTGTTCCAGCAACCAGAGGAGAGTAACTAAGACAGTGGCTAGTGGGCATCCAAACAGGCACCAGTTCCTCTGTGGCTGGGTTGCCTGGCAGTGATGTCACCCCAGACTGCTGAGACTGCCAAGAGCCTAGCATAGTTTTTTTTTTTTTTTTTTTTTTTTTTTTTTTTTTTTTTTTTTTTTTTTTTTTTTTTTTTTTTTTTTTTTTTTTTTTTTTTTTTTTTGTGGGACTGGGGTTTGAACTCACGACCTTACACTTGCCAGGCAGGTACTTGTGCCACAGAGCTATCTTCTCAGACCTTTAGCATAGTATTTGGAATCAACTACAACTGAACAAATGTGGACTTCTTTTTCTCCCCTCAAATGTAAGCTTTTTTATTTCAATCCTGGGGACTGAAACCAGAGCCACTGCACTGAGCTACATCTCCAGCCCTACTTTACTTATTTATTTACTCAGGACCTTGTACTTGCCAGGCAAGCACTTATTCTACTGAGCTATCTCTCTGGTCCTATTTTTTTTTCTGGCCCTACTTTTACTATGTATGTATGTATGTATGTATGTATGTATGTATTTTGGCTGGCTGAAGCTGCCTTAAGGGCAGGTCTCATGGCCCTGAGACTTTGCCAAATCATGTGCTTTAACCAACTGAACTATCTGGCAAGTCCCCAATTTATTTTTATTTTGAAGTACAGAATCAGGGCTCAGCAAGATGGCTCAGTGGTCTAAAGTGCCTGCAGGCGGCTGCAGGGACTGCGGTTCAATCCCTGGCAACACATGCTGCGCCAGCCCTGCCCTCAGGGCAGGCTGAGCTGGCCATAAAAATAAATGAATAAAACTTGAAATACAGAATCACTAAGTCACTAAGTTGCCCAAGCTCTAACTTGCGATCCTTCTGCCTCAGCCTCCCCGAGCTCTGGGGCGAAAGCTATGCCCACTAAATGTGGCCTGCTTCTGTCATCCCCCGTTGTCTGGGAAAGTCCTGATCAAGACCAGACAGCTGAGGCAGGTGGATCAGTGCAAGTTTGAGACCAGCCTGGGCTACAAAAGTGAGATGAAGGCCAGCCTGAACTGCCTAGTGAGACCTGTCTCAAAAAGACAAAAAAAACAAAAACAAAAACAAAAAACAAAAAACAAAAAAACAGACCTGTGAGCCTGAGGGGACCCTGGCCTCCAGAGCAGGGTCCAAGGTCCTACCTCAAACACAGCCTTATAGTTGGCCGTGTTGACGTCTACACATATGCGTGTAGACTCAGAACTGAATCGTGTGCTTCAAATAGGTGGGCTATATATGTGATATATGTAATCTACATATATGTTATTGTTATGGTTTATGTCTAATTGTCCCCCCAAAGCCTCATGTAGTCGTTGGGCAAGGACTTCTATAGATTGAGACTTGACTCATGAGTCACTGGGATTATGTGTTTTAGTACTGATGGGATTATTGGTCTGAGTAGGGCTGGGACTATGGGTGTGGTCTGGGGTGGATATCCTAAGGCGGAGAGCCTGATAGGAATATAAAGAGAGACAGAGAGAAAGACTAGAGCTGTTGCTCTCTGCTGCGCTGTTTGGTTGGCTACCTCTGCTATCATTTTGTTGCTGTTCCACCACCATGAACTGGATGCTGTCTGACCTGTTCCACTCAGCCTTGGGCCAGCCGAATATGGACTGAAACCTCCATGAACTGTGAGCTAAATTAAATTTTCATTCCTTCATTTTGAGTATCAGGTATTTTTCCCAGCAACGAGTAAAAAGTAACTAAGACATATATATATATATATATATATATATTTTTTTTTTTTTTTCTTTGTAACAGAAACTGAACTCAGGACTTCACACTTGCCAGGTTGGTGCTTAAGCCACTGAGCTATCTCCCTGTCCTAGTTAATTATATTTTTATCGAGATTAAAGATAAAGGGGGGCCTGGCAGGATGGCTCAGTGGTCTAAAGCACCTGCTTAGGAAAGCTTGGGTGGCTGCAGGGACTGTGATTCGATCCCCGGCACCACATGCTGTGTCAACCCTGCCCTCAGGGCAGGCTGAGCGGGCCACAAAAATAAATAAACAAACAAAAGTTCTGAAACAAGAAAAAAAAATGAAGATAAAGAAATAGCTCAGTGGATTAAAGTGCCTGCAAGTAGGTGCAGCGGCTGAGGTTTGATTCCCAGGCCTGCTGAGCCAGCCCCACCCCCAGGATATGCTGAAATGGCAATTGAGATTGGGCATGGTGGCATGCACCTGTAATCCCAGCTCTAGGGCGGCCATAGACAGGTGGACCACTATGAGTGTGACCTAGTAGGAGACCCTGAACACCCTGTAGACTCTTCCCTAAAAATACAAAAAGAGGGGCCTGGCGGGACGGCTCAGCGGTCTAAAGCACATGCTTGGGAAAGCTTGGGTGGCTTCAGGGACTGCGGTTCGATCCCCGGCACCACATGCTGTGCCAGCGCTGCCCTCGGGGCGGGCTGAGCCAGCCATGAAAATGAGTGAATAAGCAAACAAGGGCTCTGAAACAAGAAAAAATAAATAAATAAATAAATAAATAAATAAAATACAAAAAGAAAGAAAGAAAAATAGCTTTCCAAATTAAACTCTAGATGATATGTTTTAATTATAAGGATAAGAAAATCAGAATAAAGAGGTGTGGTGGTGGTGCACACCTGAAATCCCAGCATGTGGGAGGCTGAGTCAGAAGGATCTTTGGGAGTTTGAGACCAGCCTGGGCTACAAAGGGAGCTCAGGGTCAGCCTGAACTGCATAGTGAGACCCTGTCTCAAGAAGACAAAAAGAAAGAGGGAGCTCGGGGGATAGCTCCGTGGTGCAAGTGCCAGCCTGGCAAGTGCAAGGTCGTGAGTTTTTTTTTTTCCTTTTTGAGACAGGATCTCACTATGCAGTGTTCAGGCTGGCCTTGAACTCACTTTTGTGGCCCAGGCTGGCCTCAAACTCACACTGATCCTCTTGCCTCAGCCTTCCAGGTGCTGGGATTACAGGCATGCGCCACCACAGCCCCCGGCTCAAGGTCGTGAGTTTGAACCCCATTCCTGAAAAAAAAAAAAGAAGGAAAGAAGAAAGAACTTGAGTGCTGGCCAAATACCTCAGCATTTTTTTTTTTTTTTGTCTTTTTGAGACAGGGTTTCATTATGCAGTTCAGGCTGGCCTTGAGCTCACTTTTGTAGCCCAGGCTGGTCTCGAACTTGCACAGATCTTCCTGCCTCAGCCTCTCAAGTGCTGGAATTACGGGTGTGTGCCACCACACCTGGCTACCTCATTGGTTTGAAGTGCCTGTTTAGGCAGATGCAGAGGCTGGCAGTTCGATCCCCATTGTGCCGGCTGCACCCCTGGGGCAGGCTGAGATAGCAGTTGAGACTGCTTGTGTTGGTGGGTGCCTGTAATCCCAGCTCTTTGGGAGCCTGAACACAGGAGAATCACTACGAGTCTGACCTGAGTCTGATCTGTGTAGTCAGACCCAAAAGAGGAGGCTTCAATAAATTACGAGTAGCTCTCCTCATGGCACGCCTCAGTCGGCTTGATGTCGGAGACCACAGGGCCATCGCTCTTCGCTTTCTGTCCAGCGCCTGCAACAGGACGTCATGGTGTGTGATAAGACCTCACACTGGTCTGCACCACTGTGTGAAGCAGCAGCTTGCATACTGGATGTGAAATGAGCCAGTGAATAAAAATGTAGCTAGGAGCAATGGCTCCTGGCACCCTAAACCAACAGTAACCCTCAGAGAGGCCATTCTCAAAGCTCTGTGGATCTGCAGATGGCAGTAGTATTAGCAAAACTAATGTTTTGTCTTTTTTTTTTTTTAGAATTTTTTATTTTATTTATTTTTTTCTTGTTTCAGAACTTTTGTTTGTTTGTTTGTTTATTTTTATGGCAGGCTCAGCCTGCCCTCAGGGCAGGGCTGGCACAGCATGTGGTGCCGGGGATGGAACCTCGGTCCCTGCAGACACCTAAGCTTTCCTAAGCAGGCACTTTATTTTTCTTTTTTTTTGTAAGAATTTTATTTTTTTTCTTGTTTCAGAACTTTTGTTTGTTTGTTTATTTATTTTTATGGCCCACTCAGCCTGCCCTGAGGGCAGGGCTGACGCAGCATGTGGTGCTGGAGATCGAACCATGGTCCCTGAAGCCGCCTAAGCTTTCCTAAGCAGGCACTTTAGACCACTGAGCCATCCTGCTGGGCCCCTTTTTTTGTCTTTTTGAGACAAGGTCTCACTATGCAGCTCAGGCTGGCCTTGAGCCCCGTTTGTAGCCCAGGCTGGCCTTAAACTTCCAATGATCCTCCTGCCTCAGCCTCCCAACTGCTGGGATTACAGGGGTGCTCCACCATGTCTGGAAAGTAACTTTTTCAAAAAGATGTTATGTACTTGGTGCTTGGTCTCCCTACACAGAGTGGACTCATAGTGATCCTCTTGTTTCAGCCTCCCCAACACTGGGATTATAGGTGTGTGCCACCAGGCCTGGTTCTATTGGCTGGCTCAGTGTGGGGGCCAGCATGGCATGTGGTACTGGAGATCAAACTAGGGTCTTTGTGCTTGCCAGGCAGGCACTTAGACTACTGAGCTATCTCCATGATCCCTCATTTTATTATTTTTATTTTTTTCCCAGACACAGTGAATATTTCTATTATTTTTTTTTAATTTTACAATGTGCACTTTTGGTTTTGTCTATTTGAGACAGGGTCTCACTATGTAGTTCAGGCTGGCCTTGGGCTCACTTTTGTAGCCCGGGCTGGTCTCAAACTCTCACCGATCCTCCTGCCTCAGCCTCCTAAGTGCTGGGATTACAGGCATGCGCCACCACGCCCAGCTACCTCTTTTGTTTTTTAACCAGGGATCAAACTCAGACCTTGCACTTGTGCCCCCTGAGCTATCTCTCTGGCCCATTTTTAATTTTAGTTTTAATTAATTAATTTATTTTTGCGAGACCGGGGTTTGAACTCACAACCTTGTACTTGCCAGGCAGGCACTTCTGCCATGGAGCTATCTCCCTGGCCCTTTTTTATTTTAAAGAGAATAGAAGGGAGCTGGGGAGATGGCTCCGAGGCACAAGTGCCTGCTGGGCAAGTGCAAGGTCGTGAGTTTGAACCCCAGTCCCACAAAAAAAAAAAAGAGAATAGAAAAATAATAGGTAAGACATGAGAAGCGATGTACAATTTTACCCTTGATCTTAAAAGGCCAAGAAAGCCGGGCGTGGTGGCGCATGCCTGTAATCCCAGCACTCGGGAGGCTGAGGCAGGAGGATCCGTGCGAGTTCGAGACCAGCCTTGGCTACAAAAGTAAGCTCAAGACCAGCCTCAACTGCATAGTGAGACCCTGTCTCAAAAAGACAAAAAAAAAAAAAAAAAAAAAAAAAAAAAAAAAAAAAAAAAAAAAAAAAAAAAAAAAAAAGAGAAAATAAAA
>PVJA010022614.1:16624-34107 GCA_004027025.1 Myocastor coypus | reverse complement strand
ACATATCTTAAAATCAGCCATAATTTTGGCTGATGGGCCTGACCAAAATACTTGATCAATTAAAATACAATTTTAGACACAGTTGTCCTTCAGGTAGGGGTTTCACAAATTCATAAAGGTGCTAACTTTAATTACATATACTTTTTTCTTCGGTGAAGTGCCTCATGTATTGACTTATGCAATACTTACAGAATCATACTCAAGCACACAAGTGTATGAATCCCCCATCGCCACGACCTGCGTCATGCCCCATCTGTGCCACAGACGCTGGGGCTAGACTGCAGCTAAGGCTAGCTACGGTCCACTGCCACGCGCTGTCCTCTTTCCTTCTCCTATCCCCCAAATTCACTGCTGCCTCTTCTCAAATGTTCCCTTCCTGTTTGTATAGCTGGGCAATCGTGTTCTTAATATTTAGTTAAAATAGCTCTTAGGACGGAGCCCCGCTGGGCTCACATCAGCCTCTCCCTTGTTAATACGCTGACTCCTACATCCACTGCTGTATTTCCATGCTGCATCATGACTCCGTTTCCCTTTCAAGGCATGCATCCTTCTCTAGACCAAGAATACGTGGATGTTCCAATACACAGCACCAAAACATTATCTCATTAAAACATATTTTTGAAGAAATAAAATTAAGCCAAATGAGCACTCACTCATGGTTTATTTTCTACATCGACTATGGCCAAAATTTACACTATACAGTGAGACTTTCGGGAACTCTTGAGCCTGTGGCTCTCACTGGGCTTGGGAGTTAATTTCCTTCTCTGTGTTTTGATGAGCGGAACTTTAACATAACTTCTGCAAATTCAGAGGAATAACCAACAGCTGTTCCCCTTCCTGGTCACTGAGGTAACTGATTTTTATTGAGCTTCTTCAGGTGACTTTAAGGGACAAATTGAGAGCCAGAAGGGGAAAGAAAATAAAACACTTCTGAAGTGAATGTGTTATGGCAAGAAGAATGGGAAAACTTAATCTGAAGATGGAAAAATAGTTTCGAACTTGCACATTGGTGATAAAACTTTAATTGTTTTTAAGCTTTGAAATTGAATCCTTTGCTTACCAAAGAGCAAGTTCTACTCGAAAGCCACTGAAGCACTGCCACCCGTGGCAAGCCGAGAATCCTGACTAGTACAGGTGTACATTTCTGCACACATTAGATCCATTACCTTTCTTTTTTAATGTAATTTAATTTTTTTATTTAAATTTAACAATGGCTATATTACATATTTTCATCATCAGGTCAGTTTAGATTAATAGATATAGGTATATAAGACTGATCAAAAAATTAAACCTTAACACTCAATAAACACTACTTTTTTTTTTTCTTTTCCCCTTTCTTTTTTTTTTAACAGTTGACACATTGCATGTTGTCCTCACAGTAGTTCTACAGAGCACAGTGTGTGGGCAGGACCCACCTTCCTATTGATGCTGCTAAGAAAAAAAAAAAAAAAAGAAAGAAAATTCTTCTCTTTGAACTAAGAGGAAACAGATGCACACACAGTCCAACATTCTGCAATTGCAGTGGGCCACCAGTGAAGCATGCAGTGTTGGAGGCTATTGATCCAAGCCTGCTACAGCTCATCTCATCAATCTAGCTCTGCGTTTCATGCATTGTAATTAAGCTTTTTTTTTTTTTTTTTTTTTCTGGGTGATCAAGGGCAAGGCAAAGCAAGACCTGTATAACAAAACATTCATTTTTCAGTATCTTCCATTACCTTTTAAAATGGCTTTTGTCTTCGTTACTCTTCTCTCATTGCTGGGACAAATACCCGACAGTCAAAATGAGGGAACGAAAGTTTATTTAGCTCACAGTTATTGGAGGTTTCAGTCCATATTCAGCCGGCTCCAAGGCAGAGAGGCACATGGCAGAGGACAACCTTCCATGGTGGTGGGCAGAGAGCAAGAGCTCAGGGAGAGAGCTAGCAGCAGCTCCAGCAGCTCACTTTTCTTCCTACCTTACAATGAAATGCAAATCACCTGCCACAGGGGAGGTGCAGCACCCACACCCACAATAATCAATTACAAATTCTAGAAGCCTCCCCATGACTGCGTGAGGCTTTGGGGGAACACCTATGCACAAACCGTAACAGCTGCAAATAATTTTAAAGATTTAGTACCATTTTTGACAATGGGCCATTATAGTTACAATGTTTTAAAATTATCATGTCAAACAGGTCACAGCAGGATCAGCACATTTGGTCTATGAATTACACTTTTAGGTGGTCTATTTAAAGAATATTTTATTTGAAAATTCTATTTTTTTAAGCCCTACTTAGGGTAAAAATGTTCATAGTCAAAGAAAACAAAGTAATCTTACCGGATGATTTTCCCTGTACTCAGTACAAATCACTACCATTTTGACTTTCAAGCTTAAAGAGGTTTGTGTTACTAAAATTGAATTTGTGCTCCTAAAATTGATGTGGTGGAAAAATGAAGCAAATAGTTCTTCAAATGCACAAAGAACAAATCCTCAATTTTTGTTGTTTATGTGAATTAAAAAAAAAAAAAAAAAAAACAGTTCCATGCATGTTTACCAGTCTCCTTTACTCTCTCCTCTCCTAAGAAAATCATGAGCTCATTATTTGCTAATAAAAAAAAAAACTTCCTTTTCTGAGATAAGAAAGGTTTATGGAAACACAGCAGTGCGGTGCTTGGGCTGCACTAAAACATAAAGCTCTTTTATGAGATCAAAATCATGAAAGCAGGCCGGGCAGTGCGTGTTTTATTTCCATACTGCAGATATTCCCTAATGATAGCCACAAGGTTCTCGGGGGGCACAGATTTATCCTCAACGCGGTCGTAACACAATGAAAGGAAGCGTCGGCTTACCAGCATGCAGCATTTCCAATAATTCTTTCCATCCACTCACAAATGTGAATTGTCACCCCTCATTTTTGTTCATTAATCAAAATGGCAAATGCATGTGGAGTGTGGAGGCCGGGTCCAGGCTGGTGTCTGAATGTGTGATCCATCATCGCTGATTGACACTTGGGGTTGAACTCTCCAAGAATGTGGAAGAACAGATGCTTGCTGGGAAGCAGAGAGAAGGGCGGGTGGGCCGACAGGTCGGCATTTTAATTGGCAAGATGCAAAATGGTTAAAACGCAATAGGCTAGTAAGTCTAAGTTTTGGAAGAAGAGAAGACCCTTATCCAAAATATGGGGAAAGGGAGTTTTTAAAACATTTTTTTTTTTTTTTTTTTGTGAAAGATCACTTTAAAACAAAACCTTAAAACGATGCATAAAAATTCTACCTGCAGTTGTGATTTAATAAGGCCATGAAAATAGGACTTGACCTATATTTTTGTACCTAAGGGAAAGTAGCTGAGTATAATGAGAATCAGCTATTCATAAAACAATAAATTTGGAAGCTACTTAATGTATCTTCTCTTGACTTGGTGTTTTGTGTTGGGGAAGGGGAGATTTATTAAATCAGTTTCTCTGAAAAACTCTAGCTAGAGTAATCACTGAAGAAAAAACTACATGATTCACCCTGAAGAGATGAGAACATATATTAGACTTTAAAGTATAAATATAGAAAAACAGGAAAATAAAGTCAGAGCAATTTCTATAAACCACAGCTATCTGTCATCCTTTATAAGCATACATGCAATATTATAAAGACTTTAAATGCCATATTTGTAAAATAATAATTCCAATTTGTAATTATGCCAGGGCCACTATGTTGCCTTGGGTGTTGGTACAAGTTTGTGACTGAGTTGTCTTAGGAAAGAGCCATCTTCAAGGCAAATATTATTTTTCCCTCTGTAATCTAATATTCTAAAATTTCATATGATATACAAATAACAAATACTTGGAGATTCACTGAACAAGAGTGAATTTTGTATTATTTCTTCCAACAGCACTACCTTATTAAGATATTCAAATATCTACAGATAGTACACAGGTACATTTATTACTAGGTTAATCAATTTATTGAAACAAAATCTTGTACTGCAATGAAGGTAAGATATAAACAAAAAGATTTAACTTCATAGCTCCAGTGAAAGCCAGCAGCAATTCTCAGAAAGTCAAATATTTTAGACACATCAAAGAATTCTAGGGGAAGCCACTTAAGTACTTTTGTAATGTCTCCTATTTGAAGAATTGGTTTATCTCTAGCACCCTTTTCCAGCTCCCAAATTTCTCAATCTAAATTTCTATACATTGCTTAAACTATGGCCAAGTTTGACATGCAAAAAACAATCTTCACATCAAGTTAGTTGATTAGCATGTTAGGTGTATCTTTGCACTCACTCGTTTTATGGCAACTCTGGGAAGGAAGAAATAATTATCTGCTATATTTGAGATCAGTAACTTTACACGTGGCTGTTAAATGTTCTCACCTAGAATTTAAATTCAAACTCAGGTCTGTTAAGACCTCTGGCTCTTTCTACTGTGCGACTCATTACAATTCAAAAAACCAGAGAGATAGAGACAAAGAGGTAGGAGAGAGGAAATGGGAGAGGAAGAGAGTAAAAAAGGAACAGAGAGATAAGAACAGAATCTCATCCTAGAGGGCATTTCACTGACATTCTTGAGGTTATACAGAAATATTTTTTTATTAATTTTAATGAAAAGAAATAGCAACGAGTCAGTTTCACAAGAGATTAATAGGAGAGTTACAATAATACGTTGCATATTGTTGCCTTTGTAGTTGCTCAGAGTACAAGATGCAGACATGATATCTTGTCTAAAAACTGTTAGTACAAAGCTTTCTTCTCATTGAACTAAGAGAAAGTAGTTTTATGTATAGCACAATAGTCCATAATAGTAGTGGGTTATCAGCAGAATTAGCATTGTTGGAAGCTATTGACTTGAGCCTTTTACAGCTCAGCATATTAATATGACTATCCTTTTCATATCTTGTGGTTAGCCTTTTCTGCTGGGTGGTTAAGGGCAAGTTAAAGCAAGACCTATATAACAAAAAATGTAACTTTTGTATCTGACAAGGTCCATCAAATCCCCTCAGGATTTACCCTGAAACCATGTACAGCTGTTTGTAGATCTTTTGTTAGCATCAGCCATCTGGATGACTCACGGCCATTTCTTGACCAATTTGCTCTCTGTGAAAGCCTGAGAGAATGTTTTCTCTCTAGGTGCCTCTCCTTAGGCCCACTATACACCACCAATCACTTTCGTCTGTACAGAAATGTAGTTTGTGTGTGTGTGCTACACCACTTCTACTTGAGCCTAGTGCTGGATTGAATTGCTCTGCCCCCAGCGAATCAGGTTTATGTGTAGGAAGTCTTTCCTCGTATATCCTTTCTTTCTTTTTGTGCTTTACATGAAGTATGCATTTTTTTCTACCTTGGTTGCCCCAGGAAATAAATACACCCCAAGGCATGGAGTCCCTGCGAAGTGACAATCTGAGCACACATTGTAAGATGCCTCAGAATACTCAGAAACTGACCCTGGCCCAGTGTCACTGTGTTATGGCCACTAACAATGAGGCTCTCAAATTGCTGAAATTACGTCTATCCAAAAACTGAACTTTGAGTATTTTAATTTAGACGAGAAGTGTGCTTTCTATGCTTGTGAAAAAGCTTCCATAAAACAAATCAGTCCTTTGTAACTGGGGAGGATTGGGAGCTGAACAATGCAGATGCTGCTAGCGAGGTTATGCTGGAGCCAGTGATGCTGGGCCGGGAGGAGCGCCGCGCTGTCCCTGTGATGCTCAACATCGGCCCCAAATAGTATTAATAAGCTGCTCTTAGGTTTCTATACAGGTCTCTCTGGGGAGAATTTGTTATTGTCAGGCAACTGTCAAGTGCTTATACTATGATTAATGAATCATATTTAGATGATTGACAGTGGCAGTCCACTTTATAGAATGCGTCAATCACTTTTAGAGTTGTTTTCCATTTTCATAGACACCGGCGATACCGTTCTTAGCTTCAGAACCGTTAGAACTTCGGCTGTTCGCTGTGGGCCGTTAGCTGCACAGCGATCTCAAGAAGCGTCTATTCCATTTCATTCGGCACTGCTCTAGGCTAAACCCAAACGTCTTAGTTTGCTACAAGCGCCAGACAGCAGCGAGACGGCATAGACCTGACATCTCAAACGCAAAAGTAATAACAGGGTTTGCTAGGTGGAATTTCATTTTCCAGCTGATAGTTCAGAAGGCCGGATGCAAGGCAGAAGGCCTTTATTTCATTTGTGTAATGTTCCGGGGTTTTGTCTTTTGGTGATTCATTTTTTACAGTTCTTTTAAACTCTTTAATTTTTGTCTTTTATTCACTATAACAAACTGTTGAATTTCTGTAATTTTGTCTAGTGAAATTCTGTATCATTTCTAACTTTTTTATGATTTTTTTTTCTCTTTTAAAAAATGAAAAAGGATGGGGCTGGGGAGACAGCTCAGTGGAATAAATGCTGGCCTGGCAAGTGCAAGGTCCTGAGTTCAATCTCTAATACCACCACAAAAAAATAAATAAATAAATAAATAAATAAATAAATAAATAAATAGGAAAAGCTACAATGTACCAATAAACTTAATTTTTTAAACATTATGCCAATGTCTTTAAACAAAGGAAATAACCTTAAATGTAATAATAATATTGCTTTCAAAATAGATCTCATTCATCTAACATTAGAAATTTCACTGTATTTTGGAAAAGAATGATGTACTTAAGTGTATGTGACTTAAACTATTACTCTTCAATTTCCTAAAACCTGTTTACAATGACATTTGCTAGACAACTTCTTTCCAGAGGAAAAACTTGAGAAGTTTCATACACTTGGAAGTGGTTAAAAACAGGCAGTGAGGACATAAGCAAGTCTAGCATCTAAGGGATTTTTAAAGATCTTTTCCTTTGGATCCTGCATGGTTTGGTTAAGGAACTTGGCGTATACACATGAGGCAAACCTGTGCCTTTTCTTTCCTTTGCCGCTTCAGCCCAGGAATAGGACTGCTATCTTAGAGGCCAAGTGAGCTCAGCATGACTTTGACTTCAATAGGTCACTTTGGTCACACTGGCATTAATATTAGCATTGGTAACTGGCTACTTTCTGTAAGGTTCTTCTTTTCTTTGAGGAAAATGAATGACAGGCCAATTTTCTTCTCTGATTCTTTGCTACAGCTCTTGACTGAGATCAGGATAGAGATAGGATGTTCTTCTAATACACCGGAAGCCCTTGCTCTCTTCCTCTGTTCCACATCTCTACCTTCGCCCAATTCTCAGTCTCCAAATACAGGAATGGCACCAACTTCAAAGACAATGTGAAGCCCAGCCGACTGGGAGTGGCTGTGTAGTGAAAGCTTTTCACCAGCTTCAGCAGGAGTGACCACTTAGCAGTGTCTGTCTCCTGCATTGTAGAGGAACAGCAAATTATGTATGCCAAGTAATTCCCATCCTTAGCCAAGTCTCAGTACAGCTATATTTCTGCTTCATTAGATCCTGAGGTTCATAAGCAGTTTTCACATTATCTGCATTACATACCGGCGAAAGCCTGCATGGGTCTGCCCGTGAGAGTTCACAGAGCTGCCTACAACGCTGTTCCTTAGCAGACCCCCAGGCACTGGCACCGAAGGGTTCCCTGAAGCAAGCAATGCTTTGATGGAAAGACGGTGGCCTGGTTGGAGCCCGGCAGGATGGCTCAGGGGTCTAAAGCGCCTGCAGGCAGCTGTAGGGACCGCAGTTTGATCCCTGGCACTTCATGCTGTGCCAGCCCTGCCCTCAGGGCAGGCTGAGCCAGCCATAAAAATAAATAAACAAATAAAAGTTCTGAAACAAAAAAATAAAATAAAATAAAAAATTCTAAAAAAGAAAGACAGTGGCCTGGATGTCTGTGTGGCTGGACAGACAGATGGACAGATACCTAGAACTGATAATGGAATATGCAATATCAAATCTGAGTCTAAGCTGAAAGTGCACACAGCTTTAAGATGTTAAAAATGGTTATGGCACTACTGATTATGAAGAGATAGCAGCTTGAATGAATGAGATTTAAATCCCCCCCCCCAAAAGCATTTTACTATTTTAGAACAGAAAGTTTTCTTTCACAGCAAACACATTTGTGAAAGTTTATGCAGGCTTTATGGATGAAAAACACGTCAAGAGAAAATGAGTCAGGCAAAGTAAGGCGACCCAGGGACCAGCGGCCACCTCTTCCTCTGTTCTTGGCAGCTTTGCTTTTGTGCCAGTCCTCTTTGGATTATAAAGGTCTGACGTCCTCTTTAGTCTGGCCCAACGTTTCCCATATGTGGAACTTGAAATTTATCTAATTGTAGATCACACCAGGATGAATGTGGGTCTTTCCTGTGTAATCGTTGAAGGTGCCAAAGGAATGTCCCTATAGATGTCAGGCCTGCAGACATGGATCTGGAGGATTCACACGCCAGGTGGTGATGGAGACGCACAGGTCTCTATCGTGTGTTGAGTCTTAGCAAAGCTTGGACTAGAGAGACGCTGATTATTTACCAGCTTTTCTGTTCTGCCGATTTTACACTCTGGGCACTGAGAAAGGGTCCGGGAAGACGGAATTAAAGGGGAAGTGCACGACTGTAAGTTTCCTTAAGATGTATTTTCTCGGGGTGAGTGCCTGCCCTAGTCAAGCGGTAGGGCCAGCTCTAACTTCCTGCTCACACGTGGGTCCTACAGCTCGGAGAACCACAGCTCTAGATGAGAAGGAGGTAAACTGTAATCCAGCTGTAGTCAGTATCAATGCTAAACTGTCTTACTGACCTGATCATCTCATTGTGTATCAAACTAAGAAATAAACAATTATTATGAACTGGTAATAAAATGCCTCTCCCGGAAACAACTGAGTTTCAGTTATGCATATTAAAAATAGATAGCAGAGCCACCATACGTTGACTTTTTATTATTTATCTTTTTCCCACTTTAAAAACATTTCCCTTGTGTTTCTTGTTTCCTGACATTTATGGCATGCCACTCTGGATGAATGGTAGACTTTAGAGCCTACTGTTAAAAGTAAGCAGGTATGCCAATGTTGGAAGGGCCCTGGGCTAGCCCAGCCTGCGCAGCAGTGACCCCACGGGAGGTCAGCGTTTGGCAGCTGGGGAGCACTGCCGCTGGTGGGCTGCGAAGGCCCCCAGGGCACTAGGGGCTTCTCCTCGGGTGAGGGTCATGCCAAGCTAAGAACCATCCAGAAATAGCACTTCTGATGTAATTTAGTATCTAGTGTTTCCCTAAATTTTTAAAACTTGTGTTTAGGGCAATTTATTTTTCATCTCGTCCACAGGATTTAAGACAGGACCTGAGATAGACCCTGGCTCTGTGTTCAGTGCTGCCTACAACTGTTTCTTAAAGTAAAAACCATTATCAGTGGCATTTATTCCGAATTACATTTGAGTCTATTCCTAATTACATTTGAGTCAAGGAAAATTCGACAGTATTGTACATTATATAACCTGACTGTTAAGCTGTGTCCTCCAACTTGGAAAGAGAACTTGTGCTCATGGTTGAATACAAATGTCTTCATTTATATCAACTACCTGTACAATATATGTCCTTTAGGCAATCAATTTTTTAAAAGCCAAGGTTTTCCATGAGGTCCTATTCATTTTTATATCGGGAAAAACGATCATTGAAATAAAAGCTGTGCTATGTATTTAAATCAACCATTAAATTAACACACTTGCGAGAAAGATATCCAAGCTGAGAATAAGTTTGATAACCCTGAATTTTAAAAAAAGTTTAAAATTCAGCTGAATGTACTGGAAGCACAGGATGAAGTCATTTCATTGGCTTAGAAGCCATTTTATTTTTTTAATTTTTAATTAATTAATTAATTAATTAATTTTCTTGTTTCAGAGTTTTTATTTATTTTTATGGCTGGCTCAGTGTGCCCTGAGGGCAGGGCTGGCGCAGCATGTGGTGCCGGGGATCAAACCGTGGTTCCTGCAGCCTCTTAAGCTCTCCTAAGCAGGCGCTTTAGACCACTGAGCCGTCCTGCCGGGCCCATTAGAAGCCATTTTAAAAGCCCACGCAGAGATGAAGTTAGGCCTTCCGTTCACCTCCAACTTGCCTGGCTTCAGAGCGATATTACATTGCCCTCTAACGGATTTTCTGAGTCATTACAACCCACTATTTAAATAGGGAAGAGAACCGAGGGGCATGGCAGGTTTCTAGGAGCTATGTCTCGCATAAAGGATCCTCTTAATTGTCATTGACATGACACTGTCTTCCTGAAGACCTTAGGAACAATTAATAAAGTCACTTTGAAAAGCTATATACCTGTGGGTTGAAGCGTACTCTTACAAAGAAAGTCACCTGAACTTTTTCCCAATTAAACGGCGTTATCCTCATCTATAAAATCCTTTCATTATTTTAGGCTCAATGAACTTAAGACACGTATGGATGAGGAGTTTGGCATCAGGAAAATGACAGAATTTGGTTAAGTTCTGCCTTTCCACAATCAGGGTATTTTGAACTAGGCACACAGTGTGAACTGTTTTATATTTAAGGCGGTGCAGAGAAATCAAAGGATGATTTATATTTAAGGCGGTGCAGAGAAATCAAAGGATGAGAATGGTAGTCAGTGGTCAGCACCTTACAGAGCCAGGGTGGGTGGGTGGGTGGGTGGGTGGGTGTGTGTGTGTGTGTATGTGTGTGTGTGTGTGTGTGTGTGTGTGTGGTCTTTGCACCCATAGCTTACAGAGCTGGGGTGTGTGTGTGTGTGTGTGGTCTTTGCACCCATAGCTGAACTGTTCATCTAGTCTTCCATCATAGATATTAAAGGATGTTACAGGGTAGATGCAAATTACTAGCAGTTATTAACATGATGGGGCTGGGGAAGGAATTTTCATGCATTTTAAGATGCAGCATTACAAATACTAAATACTTCATTGTATAATTTGAACTAGGTATTAGCATTTCTAAGTACCAACTCAGGATGAGTCCAAACTCTTTATCTTTCTCACCACCAGCACTTAACTGTTTTTAAATTAAGTTTACTGGTTCATTTTAGGTCTATACAATGATCACCTTCATCACAGGGAGTTTGTGCCTGTACACGTTATAACTCGACTTTTCCCCATTTCCCTAGCCTCCCCTCAACTCCCCCTTCCCTCCTTATTTACAAAGCTTTGTTTCCAGTTTCCCCCCTTTTTTTTCCATTAGTTTTCCCTTCATCCTTTCCCCTTCCTCCCTCCCAAGCTGTCCTTCGCAATTAACAATTTTCTTCCTATTTCACAACACGTAGTCTACAGTTTGCTTCTTATTTACACTTCCAGTTTCTCACGCCAGAGAAACAACACAATATTGACATACGTGGTATGTCTGCTTTATTGAAGAGCACAGCGTGAAGGTGGATTCATGTAGTTATAAATGTCTCCAGCTTATATCTTTCTTCATGGCACAGTAGTATTCCACGATATAAAAAGAATCCCCACATCTTCTTTATCCAGTCGTCAGTTGATGAGCATCAGGCTGTTTCCACGACTTAGCTATTAGAAGCTGCTGCGGTGAACATGCTGTACACATGTCACTGTGCTATGATGCTTCTAATTCTTTTAGGAAGACAGGAAAAAAGGAAATAATTATGTCAAATGAGACCTCTAGTCTTCAGTTTCTGCGGAATCTCCACGCTGATTTCCACAGTGGTTGTACCAGCCAACATTCCCACCTACAGTGCAGAAGGCTTCCTTTTCCCCCACAGCCCCACCAGCAGTTGTTGATCTCTCTCTTTTATTCTTTCTTTCTTTTTCTTTTTTTCTTTTTGAGACAGGATCTCGCTATGCAGTTCAGGCTGGCCTTCAGTTCACTTTCGTAGCCCAGGCCGGTCTTGAACTCGCACTGATCCTCCTGCCTCAGCCTCCCAAGTGCTGGGACTATAGGCGTGCACCACCACAGCCTGGCTTGTTGGTTGATCTCTTGATAGCATCAATTCTTTCTGGGAAAGATGGAATCTCAGCATCTCTCCAATGACCAGTGATGTTGAGCATCTTTTCATGTATTTATTTGCTCTTCTACTTCGTTACCTGGGAAGTGTCTATGCTTAAGCACCTTATCGTTGATAAAGGATTCAAATATTTTCAACAGAAGAAAGACAGCCCCTTTAATAAATGGTGCTGGAAAAGATGACTTTTTGATCTGTTTAAAATAAAAACTAGACTCATATCTTTCAACATGTACTAAACTAAAATTTGAAATGGATTAGAGATCCAAAAATTAAAACAGAAACACTAAAGCTTCTGAAAGACAGAATAGGTGGAACTCTTGAAGACACTGGGGTAGCCAAAGACTTTATGAACAAAATCTCAACTGTACAGAAATGATCACAAAGAACTAACAGCTGGTATTTCATCTTATTAGAAAGCTTCAGCAAATCTCCTCAGGATTTATCTTGAAATCATATACATTGCTTTGTTGAACTTCTGTCAGTGTCACCCATCTGGATGAGTCACTGCCAGTGCTTCACCAGCTTGCTCTCTGTGGAAGCCTGAGAGAATGCTTTCTCTCCAGGTGACTCTCCTTAGGCACACTATACATCATTGATCCCTTTCCTCTGTGGCCCCATAATCTCCTTGAACAGAAAATTTTGGACAGCATTGAGTTATAGGATGTTACAGTACAGGTTCTCTTACATCCTATTTGACTTTCCTGGTCAGATTCACAAGTTACATATTTTGTTATGTAGGTCCTGCTTTAACTTAGCCTTAGCCATTCAGCTGAAAAGTTTAACCTAACCATGAGGCATAAATAGTGAAGCCAGATTAGTATGCTGAGCTGTAAAAGGCTCAAGTCAATAGCTTCCGACATTGCCAGTTCTGCTGATAACCCCCTGCTATTATGGAACATTGGACTATACATACAACTACTTTCTCTTAGTTAAATGAGAAAAAATATTTGTACCAACAGTGTTTAGAAAAATTATATCTGCATCTTGTGCTCTGAACTATGAAGACAACAATATGCATCAGCCTCTTGGACAAATGTATTAATTATTGTGACTGTTCTACTAACGTGTTTTGAAACTGTCTCATTGTTAATTCTTATTAAAAGTAATAAAATCAAATTTAAAAAAAGCTTTATCATAGCAAGAGAGATCAGTAGGAGCCAACTCACTGTGTGGGAAAAAATGTTCACTAACTATTCCTTAAAGACTAACATCAAGAATATATAAGGAACTTAAAAAATATCAGAACCTTCCTGGCAAGTGCAAGGTCCTGAGTTTGATCCCCAGTTTCGAAAGAAAAAAGAACTCCCAATTTTAAAGACCCAATTAAAAATGGGTATGTGAAGTGACCAGCACTTATCTTTTATCTAATTTTACCTAGATGCTATTTTCATTTTATTTAAATGAGGATATTTCAATTTCAATAGACTTTGATTAGTACTTTATATTAGAACATGCTCCAAAATCATATTATTGAATAATTAATTTTATGTGTATCATTGTCTGTGGTACACGTGTATTTGCAAATATTCTTCTTGCTCACTAGTAAGAAATTTTATGTATTTTTACAAACTATGTGTTGTTTTATTTGTAGAAAAAGAATACAAGTGTTTGCAGCAATCCCATGAAGTATTTCTACTGCCTACATTGATACTTCAGTATGAAATATATAAAAATGCTTGAATTAAGCAAGACCAACATGTTTACAATAGGCTGAAATATTTGTGAGAAATGATTCAAGTTAATAAATTGACTATTTTATGATTTCCAATACCCAGTATACAAACACATATTACCTTTGACTTATCACTAGTAGAATGAGGAAGTTTTCTAAGACTATGTATGTTACACTAAATAACATTGCATAAAGCTTGGAATATATATATGTAAAACATAAAGTATGTAACATGTATATGTATGTTTGTATAGTGCTTTTAAATTTTCAGCTTTAAAATCTGTCTAAATCTAGTAGCCCAATTTGTCTGTTAAGTTTTAAAAATTAGTCTTCAATGAAATTCTAAAAACTCAGAAAATGTACCTTGTTCTTGTTATCTATGTTGACTTTTTAATCAATTCAACCCAAAGTCAGCCTAAAATAAGAAATAATTTCTAAAACTATCTGTACAAATGTGATTTAGTCCATTAACTAGTTAGCTTATGTTTTTTTTTCTGTCAAAGATCACTTCAGTGGTTTTACTTAAGGGTGGCTTTTAAACTAATAGCAATTTTGCTTTTGCAAAATCCATGTTTTTGAGATAAACCATCTCAATTCCACTTCTCCCATGGAGGGCTACATCTTCAGTAACTTTATCTGGTTTCTTTAAGGCCATGTTAATGCTACGGCATAAAGCATTATTGTGAGAATTACAGTTACACATTCCCACATACCAAGTTTTTAACTGATTTTTAAATTTTTAATTGTTTTTGGCCAGCTCAGCCCACCCTGAGGGCGGGGCTGGTATGGCATGTGGTTCCAGGGATCAAAACGATGTCCTCTGTGGCTGCCTAAGCTTTCCTAAGCAGGAGACTTAGACTGCTGAGCTATCTCACCAACCCCATTTTTTTTTAAAAGAGAGTACAAAGTAGTGCTAAATCTGAAAGATTACAAAATTTCACTAACAGCATAATATGAGCATCACAGTATTTGATGTATTGCATAGTGTTTCCTTCAAATTAGTTGCTCTTACTACCAGATATATGCATGTAAAATTGGGAGAAGAAAGAAAAAAAGGAAGAAATATGTAAGAAATTAAGAACAGAAAGAGGACAAAAAATTGAAAAAGGAAAGAAAACAAGTCAAGCATTAACTGCTCCTTTCCTTTCCATATATTTAATTTTTCACTCCAGCTCCCTCCCTAATTTGAAAGTTCCCACAGAACCTTAGCCCTGACTTAGTTTGTACCCTCAGTCTAAGGGTATGAAGTGCCATTAAGAAGAGACAGAGAAGCCGGCATGGTGGCTCACACCTGTAATCCCAGCACTCGGGAGGCTGAGGCAGGAGGATCGGTGCGAGTTCGAGACCAGCCTGGGCTACAAAAGTGAGCTGAAGGCCAGCCTCAACTGCATAGCGAGACCCTGTCTCAAAAAGACAAAAAAAAAAAAAAAAAAAAAAAAAAAAAAAAAAAAAAAAAAAAAAAAAAAAAAAAAAAAAAGAAAAAGAAAAAGAAGAGACAGAGAAACTTCCTAAACAGAAGCACATGCACAGAGCACTTCTGGACAGGTCTCATGAGCTGGCTTTATGCGCACGGAGGTGGCTGTTGTCTGCGCCTGTCTCAGGACGGCACTGACTTCAGAGACTGAGCTGGAGGCTCGCTTCCCTTGCAAGGCGCGGTGCTATTCCTGCCATCAGGAAGCAGAAAGGCACTTCCAGAGGTCTTTCAACTGCTGAGGAGAATAACTCTGGGACCTCAACGAAACTTCTGGAAGCTTGAAGGAAGCGAGGGGAATCATGGCTGGAGCCAGGGAGCGAGTGAGGTAGGAGAAATCACAAGATCCACACTGGGATTAGAACGCAGAGCCAGCATACCACCTTTAGCCCTGCCTTCAGCGCCTGCCTTTACTCACCGCCCTGTTTCTCTGGCTCAGCACCCTGAGTATCACCAGTTCTGTCCCCTGTTCTGTGCCATGGATCCTCTAATGGAAGTGTGTGGCACTCTTACATTAAACCGCACTGAAAATTGTACAGTGTGATGAAACTGAACAGATTTTTTTTAAAAAGCAGGAAAGAAAAAAAGCTATTTTGCGCTTGTAGAATAGGCCCTGATTCCTTCAATTTCTAAATGTTGATAAGTCCTGTGACTTATCATGTAACAAATTTCATTTATGCATAAGTCATTAGATTTCCAATAAAATAATTCATATGGGATGGGATTCACACACTTGCTATGTGTTTGGTACAGACACTTGAAACTGCCACCTACCATGGCAACTTGAACTCTTCATAAACATACTGAATGCATTTTTCAAACTCCAACAAGTTAGTTTGTGACAAAATCTTCAAAAATTAAAGCGAGGAATACTAGGGAATTTACAAATCCCTACACAGTTTGGGTAGCTCACAAAACACAGGATTCTCAATCTTTTCAAACTTATATGCGCCACGCAATGCTGATCCAACAAAATACAGGGCACTGAATCAGCAGTTTTACTCAATCAGTGGAAACACGTTGATTTGCAGTTATAGAGGAAAGACACTTCTACAATGGAGTTTAATTTACTTTAGTTTAAGTTATTCCAGAACGATATTATGTGGAAAGTTAGTAAAATGTGTTAGGTGTTTAACCAAGAGTATCACCTGTTTGGCATATTTCAACAATAATTAAGGAACCTATATTACAGTGATATGCACGTGCCCTGGTTTATAGCAGAGTAATTCACAATAATAATTAAGCTGTGGAAACAGCCTAGCAGTCCATCAACATATAAATGGACAAAGAGAGTGTGATAGTGTAATATTACGCAGCCATAAAGGAAACACAATAAGATCATTTGTAAAAGATCAAACAAAAATGGATGGACTTAGTAACAATCAGGAGTGTAATTAGCCAAACTCAGAAAGATAAGTGTCATGTTTTCTCTTGTATAAGAAACCTAAAAATTCACACACACACACACACACACACACACACACACAAACACATATACACACGTGGAGAAGGAGGAAGAGGAGCAAGGAAGTTGAAATTAAGATATACTGAATGGACATGCCAGCTTCCCAAAGTAAAACCTTGTCTTTACAGATTATAGCAGTACTTGACATATATATATATATATATATATATATATATATTACTTCCTGTTGTTAGAACTACTTCAAGTGGGAAAGGGTGAGAAATGTTTCCTCACATTACCGTTGCCATGTGTGGAAGTCAAAGGAAATGAAAACTACGGAGGTTGCCGATGACGACTCCAGCTCTGTAAGTTTTGGTAACATTCATTCCACAGTGCCTTAAAATAGAGCTGCACACCCCTGGCCATAACAGACTCTCATGGAATACTAGGGTGACACTGACCCACCTGAGTTTTCTTTCTGCTCAAAATGTAGTAAATGGTTATTCTTCAAACAAAGGAATATAGCTACTACTAATAATTGCATAAGATAACCTTGGCCACATAATGCTATCATATAAAACTGAAATGCATACTATTGCGCAAACCGTTGTATCACTGGAGTTACCATTTGGATCTGCGACAATCTGAATTTTCATGAGCATTTAGCTCATTTGTCTTCAGAAGGAAGACACGGGGGATGTAACTCCCTAGCACTCTCTTGCTTAACCAGAGACCATCCAGGTTAAGGCACTGACCTGCATGCATTTGCATAAGGGACGCCCGCTCCACACCTGGGCTGTCACACCAGAAATCAGGCCAAATTTTTGCTAGCAAATAGGACATGCAAAATGCTGCTGTTCCTATTGTGTTAATAAGCTAAAACAAGCTGTGAAAAGCAATTCTTGCTAAACATAAGATCCAGGGAATTGTCCAAAAAAGAGCTGTCTGAAAGATCCTACTTTTGAAATATCAATTTAATTATTTTCCAGGTTTTGATAGAATCTGCATGTGGATTTTTTTTTTTTTTTTTTTTTTTTTTTTTTTTTTTTTTTTTTTTTTTTTTTTTTT
>PVJA010022614.1:0-16524 GCA_004027025.1 Myocastor coypus | reverse complement strand
AGAAATAGAATTTATAATCCTAGTAGGAAAATAGTTATTGATAAGGGCATCAAAAGAGACACCTAAAACCTAAGCTGATTAACCTTGAAAAAGTGAGCCATTCAGGCTACACTTGCGGGTGAAATGATGGCACTACAGCATGGCATCAGTGGGCAAGCCATTCATTTTTAACTGTTTCATTTTGAAAACTCTTCCTGTAGCTTTAGGACTTGTTCCTGTTGATCTTAAAATCTTGTCCCCTTATATGCCACATGCATGATCACAGTCCACAACTAAGTCCAACAAGAACTACGCAAGTGCCTGGCTCAGGCTTGCTGATGGGCCTAATTCTACCACCAAGAGCAGAGCCAGTCTTCAGCGTACTGGACCCAACATGAGCAGCCATTGTTCAGTTTCCGTATTGCCAGGCATCCTTGCTCTGTGTGGTAGCAACTTGAGGAAGCTTGGCTGGATCGGCTGAGCCCGTTCTGCACTGTGGGGGCCCCATCTTGCAGGATGCGGAGGGCCTGCCCTGGGACATGATTGGTTGCACCCTAGGGCCAGATGGACCACCCCAGAGTGACTCAGCACAAAAAGCATATAAAAAGGAGTTGAGGAAGACTTTGCAGAGGTCCTGCGCAGCCAGCCCGGCCCTGCCCTGCTTCCTTGAAGCAGTCCTGGTCTTTGAAGGAGCTTGATCTTCATAGCCATGCCACTTCAGTGGGGCTCCGGTCTTCACAGTGGAGCGCTGGCTGGAGAGAGAGGCTTGATGGATGCCACAGCTGCTGCTCCTCTGCGCTTCATTGTTTTCTGTCACCAAGAATTGCTGTCATTTGCCTTGGAGCCAGCAGAGTATGAGCTGAATGAAACCTCTACAAACTGTGAGCTCAATAAACCTTTCCTTCCTGCTTTTTGAGTGTGGGCCATTTGTCCCAGAAAGAGTAAAAAAGTAACTAAAGTACCCTGTGAAAGTGCAGCACTACAATCTCCAGTGGCTTTTCCTGAAAGCTACGCCTCTGAGACAATGTGTCAGTGATGTACAAAAACTTGACCCCTCTCTCTGCATCTTTTTTTTTTTTTTTTTGCTTCTGACTGCGTCTTTGTATTTTTACGCCTAGTTTTAACTTCTCTGATTCTTCCTTTATTATCCCATTTTTCCCACACTTTCTTTTTCAACAGTTTTCATGTGACATTTTTATTATGAACTTGGGCTTCACAAAGCCAGCCAACGCGGCATACCCGTCATCCCAGCACTCAAAGGGCTGAGGCAGGAGGATCATCGCAAGTTCAAGGCCAGCCTCGGCTACATAGAGACACCCTGTCTTTAAAAAAATAAGCATCATGAAACTTTTTTAAGTGCTTGAAATATATAGACACAAATAAAAATCAGCCAGTGATAGCTATCGGCACCCATGGCCATTTTGGTGTGGTAACACTCTCTGTCATAAGTGTGTTAATTTCTAAATGTTTGCAGTTTTCAAAATTCATGGTTCACCCTGCAGTAGGGTGTTTGAGTTTTCCTTCTAGACACCACTTACTAATATTCTTTTTTTTTTTGCTTTAATTCATATTTTATAATTCTTTTAGAGCCATTCTTACATACTTTATATTTTTTGTATTTGTGAATTAAATGCCTTTTATGTTTTTTCATTACTTTTAATAAGAAATAACAATGAGACAGTTTCAAAACACATTAGTAGTACACCCCCAATAATTAATACAGTGCATATTGTTGTCCTGGTAGTAGTCATTCAGAGTACAGGATGCAGACATGATAAGTTTTCTAATCATTATTGGTACAAAAATGTCTTCTCACTGAAGAGAAAGTAGTTGTATACACAGTCCAATATTTTAATCTCATTTCTGTGTACCTTACTTACTGATATCCTTGACAACATGAGAGCTAGAAAATGCAAGTCCGTATTTCTCATTGTCACCAGCATGGATCCCAAGGGGACAGTGCCTCCGGGGGAGGCAGCATTTATTTATTTATGTTTAAACATGCAGTGAAAATTTAACAGAACTATTGAAAGAAATACTAGGGGCTGACTAGATAGCTCAGTAGACTAAAGCATCTACTTAGGCAGGTGCAGGGAGCGGGTTCGATCCCTGGTGTGTCAGGCCAGCCCTGCTCCCGGGTCACACGGAGACGGTGACTGAGGCTGGGCATGGCGGTGCACCCCTGTAATCTCAGTGCTTGACAGACTGAACAAAGGAGGATCACGAGGAGTCTGATCTGTATAGTAAGATCCTCTACTAAATACATAAAATAAAAAAGATTATGAAAACAAAACTGAGAAAATTAGAAAGTAACATAAAATACCAGTGTATGTCCTAGCCTAGAAAACCCAGGCGGAATCGCTAGAACACCCTGGGCGCTGCGCCCCTCTGCTTAGAATGCTGTCCTCAGGCTCCATCTCAAGGAACCCTCACCGACAACACTGTCACTGCAATAGACTCTGAGTCCCTCCAGGCACGACGCAAGTGTGTTTGATTCATTGTCCACCTCTAAGACTCTGGCAGAGGGCATCTGTTCATTCCATACTTGTTTATTAAACAGACAAACCGGAGGAGTCTGATCTGTGCCAGCGGCTCTCAACCTTTCTAACCCCGTGACCCCGCAATACAGTTCCTCATGTTGCAGTGACTCCAAACCAAAAAATAACTTTGCTGGCTACTTCAAAACTGTGATTTTGCTACAGTTATGATTCGGAATGGCTTTAGGCGACCCCTGTGTTTTGGTTTTTCAACCCCCTACTAGGGTCGTGACCCACAGGTTGAGAACCGCTGAGACCCTGTAATGTTACCACCTTTAGGGCGGCTGTACTGCTGTTCTCTTCAACTAATGTATTTGCTGCCCCATCTCCTAGTAGACGAGACACTTTATACCAGCTGGGATTTTGCTTTCTCTACCATTTTATTACGATCCCTAGAAAGCTGCCGCTCTCTGCTAAGCAAAGAGTATGCGCTAGAGGTTTGTTGAATGAGTAAATTAAAACACTTTATACTTTAGCTCCTAATGTTAAGGATATATATTTGTGAGGTATTTTATGGTCTAAAATTACACCAATTATAGAATCTCTACTTCTTTCCACCTTAGGTTATGCTCTTTTAAAAGCAGCAAAGATTTCTTACAACTAAGTTATAAACCTGGTTTGTATTATAAACGGCTATTCCAAATTATGTGCAAAATGAAGCGTTTCCTTCTTAGTATATGTTCCAACTGCTCTCTCTCCTTCCACCCTTCGCTCTGGCTCCCTTTCTCCCCTTCCTGATGCTCCCCCTTTCCTCTCCCATTCATATATCAGAATAAAACACTGAGATATTATATATACACACCTACACATATATAATTAGTTCAAAGGATCAAGAATTAAATAGGACACAAATATTTCTCATTGGATACTAAAAGAAGGAACAGGAAAAGCTCACCCATAACCTAAAGGAGAACGCTCACAACGTCGCTTTCAGAACACGCATGACCAGGAATGAGCCCGCAGACAGCAGTGCTGAGGCTGAGCACCGCCCCCTGCGTGGGAGTGAGCGCAGGCCCTGCCCCCTGCCCTGTGGTCACCCACACCCACTCCAGCCCTCTGTTTCCGTCTCTTCACTTACAGAAATCACAGTCACATAGGCTAGGTAGCCCCTGTTTGAAATGCTTCAGTAAAGAAGTGTTTCACATTTGGAAGGGATTTATTTTTTTAGTTTGAATTAATTATTTTGCAGCACCAGGGATAGCACTCAGGACCTTGCATTTACCAGGCAGGTGCTTGTGCCCAGTCCTTGAAATATGTTTTATAACTTTACCAGGGGCCCGTCTCTAAGCCAAAAAAAGAAAAAGCTAAAAGAAATGTGAAACTCCCAAGTTGTCAGTGAAATCTGAAATGTTTTGAGTGGTAAAGTCTTGAAAGTTGGAGAATTTGGGGTTTTGGGGAGGAGGTTGTTCAACTTGTACTGCTGATTGCATAGTTTGTCAAAAAGATGAAATACTGGGCTGGCGAGATAGCTCAGTGGTCTAAAGCACCTGCTTAGGCAAACTTAGGCAACTGTAGGTACTACGGTTCAATCCCTAGCACCACATGCTACACTAGCCTCACCCTCAGGGCAGGCTGAGCCAGTTATGACATAAATAAATAAAGCTTTTTTTTAAAAAAAAAAAAAGATGAAATACTATAATTCATTTAAAGAATCAGCACAGGTATATAATAATGAGACAAATATTAGATTCTGACATTACTGTTAAACTGACAAACTTAGGCAATGTTTGCAATACCTGTAGTCTCTCTCCCAGCAGGGTCCTGCTCACAGAACCACAGAAAAAGTGACTAGATTAAAGGGACAGACGAGTCCCAGTTTATCTCCCTGGACACTCCTTCTTCCAATTAGGGCAACGGGGAAATCAGCTTGAAATAAATGATGAACGTAATACGACTGAAGGCTGGGGATATAGCTCAGCAGCAGAAGTGCCTGCCTGCCAAGCACAAGGTTCTGAGTTTGATTCCCAGTACCAGGAAGAATGAGAGGAAGAGGAAGAAGAAGGAAGAAGGAAGAAGAAGAAGAGGAGGAGGAGAAGACAGAAAGAAAGAAAGAGCGAGCGAGCGAGCGAGCAGCAGGAGCAGCAGCAGGGCTGAAATGCTCAGTTTCCTGGCCAACCACTTACTAAATTGCATCGCCCCACCCTATCCTGCTTCACTCTAGCGACTGCGTCCTTGCTTCCACGGGCTCTTTTCCGCCTGGTATTTTGCTAGAGCAGCCCAACAGACACTCATCTCCATCACTAGCCAGTAAGGAGCTCCAGACTTTCATACTCAAGTGTTTACTTGAGTATCTTCCTGTGCCCCTGGCCTTTCTGATGAAACAGCCTAAGCACATTCTGAACATCTGCGCCAAATCTCTCTTCTTCCTGTTGGGAAACAGCACGGCCGTTCTACTTGTAAGCCCTTGGGGTGTCTAGCCCCCACCTGTTCTCTCCCGTGCATAGTCTCCCCACAGTGCAGGACTTTCACCACTTCCACGCTTCTTCGGTCTCTGCTGTTCTTACCGCATCGCACACAGGCCAGGCCACCGTGGCGGCTCACCGAGGCCGTGCCTCTGGAATGGTCAGCTCATAGCCATTTGTTCTCGGTACCGTAACCACCCTATCTGTGAATCTGCACCTTTGGGCATCTCTTTTCCCTATGGCTGCCTCAACCCACCCTGGGGGTGGGGATGGCATAGCATATGGTGCCAGGAATTGAGCCACAGTCCCTGCACTTAGCAAAGCCTACCTAAACAGGTGATTTAGACTGCTGAACTATCTCACCAGCCCTGGGTATGTTTTTCTACTACAGACCTAAATAACTTTTATCCTCAAGATGCCTTCTCTTTGGTTCAAGGATCAGTGCAGCTGGTCAGTGTGACCAAGGAGGCTCTGAGGAATTCAGCCTTTGTGGACCAGATCTCAGAAGGTGGGAAAGAGAGGCCAGACACACCCCTTGTGTGGCGGAATCAGTATGTTACACAAGTTCTCATAATACAGGGCACACAGTTCATACACGCTTACTGACACTTCAAAGGACTGAAAATATAATCGCAGAGTATAAAATGCACACAATCACTATCTTCTTTGTATCACTGAATTTTTTCAAATCAAGAGGTAATGGCATTTTTCTTTATATTGCTCATTATTAAAATCTGACTCTGGGATGATGGTAGTTTAAAAAATGTGGGGGAAATAAACCAGCCTCCCCTTACACTAAATGAGGCCTTTGAATTTTACTTTTCAGGCATTTTTTAGAATATTAATTAAAATCAACTTTGCATGACTAAAAAAAATAAAATAAATTTCACAATTACTTTTGTACATTCAGCCAGCAGTGTAATATTTCTTGAGTGACTACAACTTCAATAGAGATTACGATGTTTAACAACTCATCATATATGTTTCAGGAAGTTAAATCACCCTCAGGGAGTTGACGTCACACCCTCTCCAAAGCATATTAATAAATGGGATACAAGGAAGAACTTAAGCTAACTATTTCACTTCTCTACTTAAAATTCCCCAATTCCTTCTGCTACTCTTTAAATACCAAATTTCCTCTCTAGGCCCACGGGGTAACTCGTTCTGCATGGTAAGTCACGAAGCAAGTAAAATGGTGGTCTGTGCTTTCTGAAAGAGGAGCCGTGGGAACCGACTAGGGTCAGAGGAGGTCGGAAGAGCAGAGACCCCACGACTCACTACTGGTGGCACTGTAAGAAAACGCAGGAACCAGAAGGCACGCACGCACACACCTCTTCCCTGTCTCTTACTATCTGTGGCCATGTGCTAGAAGGTCACCACTGGGAGGGGGCTTTTGAACCTAAAGGACTCTGAACTAAGTCAATCTTTCTGTGTGTGTGTCTGTATGTCTGTCTCTGTCTTGTCTGTCTATCTGTCCCCACTCAAGAAATGTTGATGAGTAGCTGCTAGAGAGGGTAACAGAGACGACACACAGGCCCTGGACTTGAACTGACAGTCTAATGGGGAAACAGAACATGGAGGCAGGGTACAGACCGCGATTGCTATGTTTTCAGTGACATCAATCTAATAGCACTGAAAATAAAATAACTTGAAGTAAGAAGGTGTCATGGGAGGCTGAGAAGCTGTGTGAGAAAGAGGGAAAGCAATGGGAGGGCGTTCTGATGTAAAAAGACTCAGCTACAAACTGGCTGTAGGGAGTGAGAGAAGGGAACCAGGTGACTGGCTGTGTTTCATGGGTGACATTAGGAACTCGAAGAGCAACAGAAGCAATACGCCCATAGAAATGAGTGAAAATCACTGCATACAAGAAAGGCAGGGCCTGGCGAGATGGCTCAGTGGTCTAAAGTGCCTGCTTGGGAAAGCTTGGGCAGCTTCAGGGACCGCGGTTCGATCCCCGGCACCACATGCTGTGCCAGCCCTGCCCTCGGAGCAGGCTGAGCCGGCCATAAAAATGAGTGAATAAACAAACAAAGGTTCTGAAACAAGAAAAAAAATTAAAAAAAAAAAAAAAAAAAAAAAAAAAAAAAAAAAAAAAAAAAAAAAAAAAAAAAAAAAAAAAAAAAAAAAAAAAAAAAAAAAAAAAAAAAAAAAAAAAAAAAAACGAGAAAGGCAGCTGAGATCCACTAGGCATAATAAAAATAAATGGCTAATTACCCAGACCAGGGATGCAAGAACTGATGGATAACTAGAAACTTTGTCCCCTTGTGCCCCACCCCCTAAAATTTCCTAATGGCTTCCTCATTGAAATGTCATAGTTGCTACAGTTCACTGAATTCAAGATCTTTCCCAGGAATTCTTTCCTGGTGAGAATGAGAACTGAAAATTGCCTTCATTATTCAACTCAGCTATCATTAGGGATGAAAGGCTAAGCCGTTGTGTCTTCTGATAGAATACAGGGATTACTAACCCCTCCCTCGTCCTTGTCCTCTACGCACGTACAGCCTAATAAAGCAGCAAAGCTGATGATACAGGTCTAATGCTAGGCTGAAGTCAGAGCCGAGATTTCTGACCTATGAGAAGGACTTCAAGAGCTGACTGGGAAGGGAGATGCAGACACAAGTGGCACTTGAAGTGACGGAATTGGCATGGGCAGGTTACTGCGGGACTGGCCGTGCGTGGCTGAGCACGCAGGAGCATCGCCTCCATGGAGGTGGAGAGGGACATCTGGAAAGGGTATTAGGGACTGGATGAACACAAGCACTGCCAGGCATGTACGTACACACCTGGGAGTGAATGGCTGCCCTCGGGGAGCGTACAGTTATAACAACGGGGGAGTACTGCAAGCTTCAAAATTTTTGTGATAATAACAAAGACGTTAATACACACATACTGAAAGGCATTTATCTATTTACTGTGCCTACTGATGTGCATTGGGGCGGGATCAAGATCTTCCTATCTTTCATGCTATGTTAGTACTTTGGTACTTTCAAGCAAATTCCGAAAGAGGCAACTACTGATCTCACATCCTCACAACGCAGCCCTAAAGTCAGACTATTGTGTATAGAGCAGTCGGCTGCTATATTGCCAGGGACATTCAGAAAGTGGGAAAGCTTTCAAGTAGAAATTTATTTTTCCCCAAAGAACTTCTTTGATACATAGAACACTGACAAGTCAATCTCAACACAGAAATCTTTCCTGATAGGTGACAAAGCAGTTCCTTATGCAGTGTGTATAATATCTACAATATAGTGGGATGGTTAATACAGTTTGCCCCCTCTAATAAAGATTAATATTTGATTTCCATTGTGATGGTGCTTTTAAAATAATTAGGACATGGGCAGGGATTAATGGCTTTATCAAGATATCAAGATGAGGAAAAGGACAAAAGATTCTCTCTCTCTCTCTCTCTCTCTCTCTCTCTCTCTCACTCACACACACATACACACACTCACACACACACACAAGCTTGGATAATTGTAATGCTGATTTCTACTGTTCTATTGAAAGGAGCATCTAATGCTTAAAATTTTTCTCTCCTTTTTGATTTTTTAATAAGTATTTTAAACCAATTTTGCATGCTTATATCTGGTAATCTGAACAGCTAATTTGAAGATGGTATGCAATACAACAACCACTGTTGAATTCCTATTGTTCTGTTTAGTGAAATTCTATATTATTTCTAATTTCTTTACTATTTTTATTCTATGTATTTATTTATTTATTGCCTTTTTGAGACAGGGTCTCTATGTAGTTCAGTCTGGCCTTGAGTTCTCTTTTGTAGCCCAGGCTGGTCTCGAATTCACATTGATCCTCCTGCCTCAGCCTCCCGAGTGCTGGGATTAGAGGCGTGTGCCACTATGCCCAACTTTTATTCTCTTTAAAAAATAAAAAATAAAGATAGATTTCTGTGGATTAGTTACTGCAAAGGTGGCATTAAAGAATGTTTTGAAACACACTTGGAGGCAAAGCAGGTGTCTCGGGAATGCTGTATCTAGAACATGCTACAGGAAATGCCTCGGCTGTTTCTCACTGCCTTGCTTTCTTCTCATATCTCTGTTGTAGGATGAATCATCCCAGACCCATCCCGCCCTTACCTGACAGAGGCCCTGCAGCATGCAGCTGTTCCTTTGTGCCTCTCCACGCATCCCAGGGCCCTCCCCCCTTTCCCCTTCTGTGTGCTCCCACCTGCCCTGTGCTTCCTTCCATGAGCTGAGGAATGTCGCTGCTTTCTGTGCTTCCCAACCACTAAGATCATGAACTAACACAAGTTTTTTCCTTTATAAGCTACGTATTCTTGTGTGTTGTTATAGCCACAGAAAATGGCCAACGACACATAGTATCAATGTGATTATACTTCGTTATATACATTAGATCAATATTTTTTCTTTTGTAAAACTAGGGTTCAAACTCATGACCTTGTACTTTCCAGGGAGGCACTTGTGCCACAGAGCTACCTCTCCAGCATCTAAGCTATGTTTTTTTTGTGTGTGTGTGGGGGGGGGCAGGGTTTGAACTCATGACCTTGTACTTGCCAGTCGGGTACTTGTGCCATGGAGCTATCTCCCCGGCTCCTATACTGTGTTATATATAAACACAAGTACACTTATAGCACATTTCAAGGCTCCTTTGCATACATATCTTCACATTGAAGCGCTCTCAAATGCCTATCCTCTTTAGCAGCCTGTTCTGTGTATGCATGTGCAAACACACGTATAGCAGTGTATGGCCATTACCTTGTAGTAACACCCAAGAAGACTTGACTTCGAAGTCCTTTAAAACAAACATTGGCAAACCAGAAATGGCTACTGATTTCTATGTAGCTAGAATGCATGCATGGTTCGTGTGATAACTATGACATTTCAGGCTTTCTGATCATTACCAAACACACATTGCTATGTAATTCAGTTGTGAATAATGAGAACATTATGTAAACCACTCTGGGGACAGTCATCTTATATGAATTACCTACATCTTATTTTTTAAAAGATATTCTATAATGTACTTACACTAACAAGACTTAGAAATATATATATATATATGTATATATATAAATATATATAAATATAAATATATATATATAAATATATATATATATATAAATATATATATATATATATATACACACACACACACATACATACATACACACTGCCTATACTTCTCACTTATACCATCTCTAAGGCTGGCAGGATGTTTTCCCAATGTTTGCATTGTAGTTAATTGTTGCATGTGAAAGATGTTAGAGTTGATAGGAAATGTCAAGAACTGCACGCTGCAATCAGTAACACAAATGACCTACGCTCTTTTTTTGGACAGTCTCTGATGATGATTAATTACTGCCATTCTAAACTCACAATTCACACAGGCACTTCTAAGGAGGAGGAGGAGGAGGATCAAATCTCAGCTATTATCACGGTTTCATGAACTTTCGGATTTGGTCATGTTATGCTAAGTAAACTTTTTCCTTTCCAGCATTTACAATGTTACTTTTCCTGTCCTTTGCGGTAAGTCTCTGTTTTCAGCATATCACATGGCATGCCACATGCAGTGAGGAAATCTAATCCAGCCTCCACATTTCTGACCTTATTATAGAAACCCTTGATAAGAGGCCACATTTAATTCAGCACTTGGGGTTTTATCCTGCCTGTCTCTGAAGGTATTTTGCAAAGTACCTCCTGAAGCATACATGTAATTTTCAGAAACTATTCTTTGCTAGCCGGGCGTGGTGGTGCACGCCTGTAATCCCAACACTCAGGAGGCTGAGGCAGGAGGATCGGTGCGAGTTCGAGACCAGCCTGGGCTACAAAAGTGAGCTCAAGGCCAGCCTGAACTGCATAGCGAGACCCTGTCTCAAAAAGACAAAAAAAAAAAAGAAAAGAAACTATTCTTTGCTGAACTGAAACAAAGAAATGAATATTGATAGAGAGACTTTAAAAATGGAAGTCTAACCTCTGTACTGCAATACCTGTGTATCACGACAAGATGGGCAAGTGCCCTGCAGCACCCAGCTTGACTCCCTTCAGGGCAGCCTGCTCTGCAGGCCACTGAGCAGGCCAACAGATGTCATATCTGAGCATTGCCACAGTCAGACCAAAGCCAGTGATTTCTGTGTGAATCCCTGCTGTGCTGGCTGGGTAAATGCTCTCCTCTTCCTAGTTTAAGCCTAAAGCTTCTAAAACCCTAGTGTGAGCCTAATTTTCTTTTCTTTTCTTTCTTTCTTTCTGGTCTTTTTGAGACAGGGTCTCTCTGCAGTTCAGGCTAGCCTTTAGCTCACTTTTGTAGCCCAGGTTGGTCTCGAACTCACATTGATTCTGCTGCCTCAGCCTCCCAAGTGCTAGGATTAGAGGCGTGTGCCACTACACTCAGCTTTGTGAGCCTACTTTTCAAAATCAGTATTTTCAAACACCCCGATTCCAAACTGCCTATCTAAAAACCAAGGCTATTTTCCTGTATTTTCAAAAATGTTTTAATATACTTCTAAACACATGTATTTCTAAAGAGGCAGGGGATGAGTAAATAGAAAGGAGTTAGCACAAATTACATCAAAAGAATATGAACATAGGGCCGGGGAGATAGCTCAGTAGAATATGTGCTTCCCTGGTAAGCACAAGGGCCTGAGTTCAATCCCTGGTTAAAAAAAAAAAAAAAAGAATATGGACAGAAATAATTGCAGAAAACTTCCCAAATATGGGGAAATTATCTGACATTCAGCTAACGAAAGCATATAGAACTCAAATAACATCAACCCAATTAAAACCACACCCAGACATATAATCATCAAGATCCCAGAAATTCAGCACAGGAACAGTATATTAAAAGCCACTGGAGAAAAGAAATAGATCACATTTAAAGGAAAACCCATAGGAATAACAGCAGATTTCTCTTCATAAACCATAAAGTCAGGAGGAGCATGGAGCAAAGTACTTTAAGTCTTGCAAGAAAACAAATTCCAACCCAGACTGCTATCCCCTGCAAAACTCTCTTTCAAGTTCAATGGAGAAGAGAAATACTTCCAGGACAAAGAACAAGTAAAGAATTTCATGATGACAAAGCCAACCCTACACTAAAAGATATTCTAGAGAGGGATCAAAATGATCACAACTCCATGAATAAGAATGGAAAGAACCCACCAAATAAGGCAAACAGTTAAACACAGGAGAAAAAGAGTTTTACAACAGAAGTCTTTCAATTATTCTTTTGTATATAGTAGCATAATATTTCCATCAGCATATTCTACAAATAGACTTCTCCTATGCTCTATGAGTCATGATTCTATCTATATGAGTCTACAGGGTAGATATCAAGGAAATAGTAGTAGCTCAGTCCCGGAAATGACACCTGGCTACCAGTAAGCATCATGGACACTGTCTATGTCTACGACATGCTAGAACTTTGTACAACTTTCTATCTCCAAAGCTGTTAGAAGTGCTGGTCATATATTTGCCATTCCACTATTTACGTTATGCTTTATTCTTAGTAATTTTTACTTTCATGAAAACTTTTCCTTAGTTGAATTGTTTTGAAGTATTTGAAGTTTTGCTTTTCTGAATATTGTTTAATATTAATTTTTGTTTTAAGATTTATACTGTATCTTTGACTTACAGTCTATTTATAAGACATGATATAATATTTTCTCCTAGTATTGGAAACTTTAAAAAGTACATTTCCATTTTTCCACTGACTTTATATTACGTCTTCTTTGTCTTTTACACACAAATAGGTCTTTGTTTTTCTCTTTCAGTCCTTTGAATTAGTCTGTTTCTTACTCTTTTTTTTTTTCTGACATGGAATAAAATGGTATTTAATTTTGTTCTTCAAAAGCTAATTTTTTATGTAGAACCAGAAGCTTGACTCAGGCTAAGTCCAGTGGCCTTGGCGCTAGGGAGTCTGAAGAGCAGAAGTTGGTGTGGAGTCAGAAGCCTGGGATCCGGGGAAGTGGATGCTGGGCTCAGTCCTGAAGTTCACAGACCAGCAAGCTGAGTTCTCATGTATGTGGAGAGTCTGCTTTCCGGTAGAGATGTCAGTTTGCATGCTGCGGCTTTTCTCTGTGAGACAGCAGCGCCCATAGCTGGCTGGATCGTGTCTACCCATGCGACACTGAGGGTGTGAGGTAGGTTACCCCTCTGTCCATTAGATCACATGCTCGTCCCCTTGAAGACACCCTCACAGACATGCCACAAGTAATGCCTCTCTAGTATTTCTAGTATTGCTTTCTAGGGTTTCTTAGGGTTCTTTAAGCCAGTCGTATTGATGTTCTAGGTTATCCGTCACGTACACTAAGCCTCTTCACCTTTCCCTGCGAGTACTGCTATAGCCTCCTAACTGGACCTCTTCTTCCTCTGGTGAGAGCCAGAGCGATCCTCTTGAGGGACATCAGATCATGACATGCCTTTGCTCAAAGGGCTTCACTGAGCTCCCTTCTCAGTAAGGCCTGAAGCTGACCCCATGGCCACGGCGGTCTGCTTCTAACTGCAGCCTTTCCACTCCAGGGCCCTTCACTTACTATGTCTGAACCAATCAGAACCAATCCTGGTTCCTCAGATCGTTGCACTAGCTGTCTCCTCCTCTGGGTACATCTTTGCCGAGATACACCCTGGGCTTGCCCTTCACTCTGCACTGGTCTCTGATCCCCTGTCCCTTAATGAGCAAATCTTCCTCCACCATCGCATAGAATTTACTCAGCTCCTACCTAGGTACTTGACGGCCTCCTAGCAGTGTGTTACATTTTGTACCATCCTCATCAGCATTGTGTTATATGTCTTTGGGTTCCGATGTGTCCCTACATAGTGAAAACTTTCTGACCACAGAAACTGCTGTTTTGTTCTTGAACCCAGAACAGTAGTTCCTCCTATTAGGCATATAATGAAAATTTAAATGAAGAAATGGAAAATGAATTATCCTATTAACAAATGCACATTGTGTATACTGAGTATGTATTGTAACCTTTCTTTTTGTCATTAACTTTATTGAAAATCAATAATTATATAGCATATTAAAGACTGTACACAAATATTGAAATGTTAAAGTTATAAGATGTAGACAGAGTGAATTTTAGAGAAATATTTCTGAGATGAATACATAGCATGAGATTCATAATAGATTCTGCATTGCAAATAATTTACAAACTTAAATGAACATATCAATGAAAATTGTGTAAAATGAAAATGAAAAACAAAGCATTTACAAGTTAGTCATATAATAGTTCACTCTGTGCCAAAATCAAGAAACTTATATTCATATGATTAGAATTCTCAAAGTAGAAAGGGGTAGGCAATAATTATTTAAAATATGGAATTTCTGAATTTAGTTGAAATTATAGCACATTGCCAAAAAAGGAAACTTTTGTGCAAGATATTTGAATTAAATCAGACCAAGATACACAAAGATGAAATTGTACAAAACTAATTATAAAGAAAAAAATCATTAAAGCATCTACATAAAAAATTAGCTATTGAAGAACAAAATTAAGCATGTGTGCATGCTTGTGTGTGTGTGTGTGTGACTTTTGAAATTTATTATTTTATGTGTATTATTCACTTGTCACCTAGAAAAAAATTTGAACAGAATTCAATACATGGAGTCCACATATTTACATGGCAAAATAGAGATTTCATATATGGTAGCTACAGCAACCAGTTTGAGGATTTTGAGAAAGAGTAGGAATGACAGAGAATTTGGGATTATAGAAACCAGGTTTAGACAACTATATATGCTGGCTAAACAATTTCTGAGTGGCCCTTATGTTAGGTGACTAGGCCAGGTAGGGTGAAGAAAAGGTGCACGGGACTAGAGGCAGAGAAGCCTCACTGAGAGAGAACTACAGAGGTGAGCAGGGACACATGCGCTGGGACAGAGCTTCCGCTGCTCCCTTCTTGCCTCCAAAGTCGCCATTTCGATGACACAGGGACTGCAGGAAACACCAGACACCTTCCTGGCAGAGCTTGGCCTACTCTCAGCCCAGAAGATGGGGACAAGAGATGTAGCAAGAGCCAGAGGAACTCAGGCTCTGCCGCCCCAAGCCCACGCGCCGCGAGGGCAAATGCTGTGGGCCTGTGTTGGGGCTGCGCTCTCAACAGGCCCTACAGAGCGCTTGCCCCAGGACAACCCAAGTGCCCGCATCACGTCTGGCCTCTCTCGTTGCACATCTTAGAGCAGGCTGCTCAGAACAGGCTTCTGAGGCGCAGCCCCACCTGAGCCCAGGCAGCTCTGCAGTGTGGTCCAGGGCGCCAACAACGCAGGATGGCCCTAGGGATGTGCTCAGCGCCCACACTGAGAAAAGGGAGACACAGCAAACACTTTGCTAAACGTGCTACAGAATCACAAAATGATTCTCACAATGGTTTATAAAGAAAAGTGGAAAGAAACTCAGCAACAATTATAGTCCATGCCCTACATGATATACAAAGTGGTCAGAATTTATGCTGAATGTTTGAATTTTTAAAAAATGATTACAATAAAAGATGCATTGCCATTACGCCCCCTCAACTCACTCCCCTCTGCCTCAAACACACTTGTCCCCTGATTCCTGCCACTTCCTGAAGCAGCGCGGGAAGGTCTCTTTCATGCCTGTCTTTATGAGATCTGATAAAAAAGAAACATGGCGAACGCTGCTTCTGAGAGAACTGGAGGGGAAGGCGGGCTTATGAAAGCATCACAATCTGTCTTTATCAGCTTCGTCGATGGCCACTCAGCTTCTGGGACTTCTCCAGTTTTCAGCCGCAAGTGTGCCTTGCCATACCACTCTGCACACGCCCAATCTCCTCCGACAGTGAATACTTTCAAGTGACTCAGGACATTGAGACAGCTGTCATAGCACCACTAAAGACATTCATGAAGGATGACTTCCAGAATCAGCTCAGAAAGTTGCAAGAAAATGGGATAAGGGTATGAGAAACAGGCAGGGGCGTCTTGAGCAGGATTAATGGCAATAAGCGTTTCATTATAATAACAGTTTTTAAATTTAAGTTTTTACTGTATTTCCCAACCACACCGGGCACCACATGCTTTACTGTGTCACTTGGTCCTCACCACAGCCCTGGGACACATTTGTTATCCCCACTTTACAGGTGAGAAAGCTGAGAGTCAGGGAAGGTAAGTGACTTGCCTGCAGCGATGCCAGGACCAAGAATTGATTCAAGCCAACTTTGTAAGAAAAGCCCAACCTCTTTCCATGAAGCAATGACATTTAAGGTACTCTGATTTAAATATCTTTAGATCAGTCTTTTTAACCCCTTGCAGCAAATTGAAGATCTGCTCGCAGAAAAATCAATAGTTAAGCAATGTCTGTCACAGCTCTAGATCTTAGTCCCTAGAATCATCTACGTAGTAATGTAAGGGAATGAGTTGCCAGTGGAGGAAAGGTAGGAAGCTCACACACTGGCTGTTATCTGCTCCCAAACTGCACATCATGACCCACACAGAATTAGATCAGGAGCCGGGGGTGGTGGCGCACGCCTGTACTGCCAGCACTTGGGAGGCTGGGGCAGGAGAATCAGTGTGAGCTCGAGACCAGCCTGGGCTACAAAGATGAGCTCAAGGCCAGCCTGAGCTGCATAGCGAGACCCTGTCTCAAAAAGAAGAAGAAGAAGAAGAAGGAGGAGGAGGAG
>PVJA010022613.1:0-33909 GCA_004027025.1 Myocastor coypus | reverse complement strand
AGGGGGAAGAGGAACTCAGGACCTGTAGAGACAAAAGCCTAACTAGCATCTCAAGAAGGGGAGAGCAATAAGCAAAGCCCAGGGACATCTGTGGTCTGTTGCTTGGAAATCCGGAAAGCTGGGACTCCAGGAGGCAGATCGCAGCTTCAGCTGCTGGCCCCTCTATTCGTCGTCTCCTCCCTGCTTGGAATGTTAACCATTAGTGTATGTGTGAACCTAGTGATTGGGAAAAGGTGGAAGTCAGTACAGGCCGTAGTCCTCCTGTGCTAAAGTGATTATGCACATGATCACATTCACTAGCCCAAAATAAAGCTGAGGTGCTTCCGAGGTTCAGTGCTCCCTTGGAGAGAGGAATCCCAGTGTGTCCTCTGAGGCTACCTTCATCCGGTCTTCTCGTCGTTTCTTTCGGCTCCGGCTCATAACATGCAACAAGGACCTCCTTGTCGCTGAGGGTGGCTGTCATTCTGGTCCTCATCTTGAGCATCACTTCCTGGCTCCAGAGAAGAGGCTGCGCTGCTCAGTGTCCCAGAGAAGCTTGCGACACTGGCTTTCCTCATGGGAGCTCAGCTTTCCCCATCATTGGAGGAGCTCGGAACCTCACTGTGGCTGGGCATGGCTGTGGGGCTCTCGGGAAGAGCTTCAGGGCTGATCTTGAGCGCTGCCCCCCGGCTCCAGGGCAGGTCCCTCAGCCGAGGGCACAGATCCTTCGTCCCACTGACACAGGCTTTCTGGCCTCCACTACTGACCTTGGTGCCTTCCCAGCTCAGATCCATGACACAAGCCTGTGTGATAAATCATCATTGTGGGCTCTAGGCCTCCACCTGGGCTCATGGGAGGCCCTGACATGAGCTTGAGGCTTTCGGCTGCACTCCTGCAGGACAAGATCCTGGGAGCCAGGCCCTCAGCCAGATTAGAATCTTATAAAATGTAACCTGCTTACAGTGAGGGCTTAATGTGACCTGTACTGTATCGTTCCCTTGTGAAGCCCCAAACTCTGACAAGTTCTGAGCGGAAGGTTTGCCAGGCAAGGTATAGAGTTTGGTGGAGCACTGAGACCAGAGTAAAGCTGATTACCTGCCACAAAGCAAGAGAAGCTGGGTTGACAGCTCGGTGATCTAAGCACCTGCTTGGCAAGCGCAAGGAACCAGGTTCCATTCCTTGTACCGCATGCTTGTCCTGGCCCTGGAACCCCAGGAGTGCTATGCCAGCTACCAAAGCTGGGTGCAGCGGCTCATGCTTCTAATCCCATCGCTGGGGAGGCTGAGACAGGAAGATCACTATGAGTCCAGGTTGCATAGGAAGACCCTATGTCAAATAAATAAATTTTAATAAAAAAAAGAAGCACGGGCCCCTGCAGCTGGAGACCATGGAGTGTAGGAAAGGTTATAGAAAGTGAGACCAGGGGAGAAACTGGGGGCCTAAACAAGGGGCTTTATCCAGTCCTTGGTCTGTTCTAGAAGTCACTAGAGCCATCTGTGCAGAATAGGAAGTTCATCTGACTTTTGCTGTAAGAGGCCATCTGGCTACCTCTTGGAAGCGGTGCATTCAAGAGGGACCACACAGGCAGAGGGTGGCGGGGGCCGGTGAAGGCCTCCTGGAACGATCCAAGGACAAGGTGGGGCTGGCTTGGGTTGGGGCTCAGTGGTGGCAGTGGTGAGACACAGTGAGATCCTTGTACGTTTTGAAGGCAGAGCTCACTCACAACTTCGCTGGACCCACTGTGGGCCATGAAGGAAAGAGGTAAGGCAAGCTCCATTCACCCGTGCACTTACAGATAGTTAGTTCTTCAACACTTCCAGGTGTTGAACAGCCAAAGACCCTGCTCACGTGCAGCCTGTGCTCCAGCAGGGAAGGATCACAGGAAAAGGGAGACTAGATACGCGTAATAAAATAAGTAAATTTGATTTCTCATTCAGAAGATTAAACAGGTAATGGTAGAAAGAAAACAACAGAGCAGAAGATAGAAGCCAGGGGAAAGGAGCAGCTACAGTTTCACCCAAGGCAGTCAGATCCTCAAGGGTCACCAAGGCTTGGGGCCTTAGTGAGTGGCAAGGTGATTCAATGAGATGTCTAAGAATGGCGAGGATGGTGGGAAAGAGCGGCAGGGTGGAGCTGAAGCGGGGATAAATATATGCTGGTCATTGTCTTTAAGTGTGGAGTTTGAGCTGTGTCTCAGGGTTGACCTCACGTAGGCAACTGATGTCCAGGTCTAGGGCTTACGCGGTGCTGGGTCTGCAGATACAAACTTCCAAGCCATCAGGCCCTACAAGGTCTTTAAAGCTGTGGGACCGGCTCAGCTCTATAATACATCTGAGTAGAGACAGCAAAGAAGAGGCCCAAGAGCTGAGGGTGATCTAAGGGGGGAGAGTGAACGAGGAAGCAGTGAGGGAGAACCCCAGGGAGCAGCCCGGAAGGCAGGGGACGAGGAAGAGGAGCTGGAGCAGGGAGGCGCCACCTCCTGTCTCCAAAGCCCCAAGCGGACGCGAGAGCGGAGTCCCAACCGCGATGCGGATCTCACGGATGCTCCATGAGTGGCGAGTAAGGAAGCCGCGCTGTGGCAGCCGTCTGCCTGTGGTGTGCAGGGCGGGGAGACATCCTCTCGTGCCTACGGATGCACCAGGGCCGAGCCTTTTGTGTCTACCCACATCGGTGAGGCAGACCTCAAGATAAACACTCCAGGCTGCTAGGCTGCATGGATGGCACAGATCTGCCAGGTCCTGAAGGCCACCCACAGGCTTTGGGCCCGATTTCACAGGCAGTGGGGATTCAGGGAAGACTTTAAGGCAAGAAGTGGCATATCGCAGTTTGCTCTTTGTAGGCATCTTTGGGAGTGGAATGGATGATGGGTTGGAGGAGAGAGGTGGGGAATCAATAGGAGCCCAGGGAGGAAGATGAGGTCATTGTCAGAGTCTCGACATGGTGGGGTCTGAACCACGGGGGAAGGTGCAAGGGGAAAGTGTGCCCATTATCTTGCCATTACTAATACTTGGGGTAGTTGATTTATAAAGACAAAGGATGCATTTTTGGCTTACGGTTTTAGGGGGGCAGTCCATGGTTGTTGGCCTTGATGCTTTGGCCTGTGGAAGCACTGTGCATCATGGTGGGTGTACTTCCCTAATGGGCAGGGACCAAAAGACAAAGACTAGATAGAGTAGTGTCCCAACCCTCCACCCCTCAGGGGTATGCCACTGGTGACCTAAGGACCACCCCCAAGGTTCCACTTCTTCGAAGTCCTACAGCCTCCCAGGAACACCAGCCCAGGGACCAAGGCTGGAAGGCCATGGGGATGTGTTCAAGATTCAACCCATAGCAGGAGAATGGGCTTGAGGGACACTGGGATGTTATAGAAGTCCAGAAGTGACTGTGGGTGGGGCAGGAAAGGTGGCAGACAACTCTGAGGTTTCTACCTTGTGCACCTGGAGGTAGAGTCTATTGCGGATATTTGCAGAGAAACAGAGAAAAGGGATTGTGAGTTTACCCAGTTTATGGATTAATTATTAAGCAGCAGTGAGCAGGGAGCTCCCCTGCTCAGTAATTAGTTAGCTGATGATTAGGCAGTGGCTGGTTAATGCCATTGCCTGCCCCCCTTGGGGTCAGAGGAGGGGAGCCAAGCCATCCCCAGAATTGCTGCATACCCAGAATCTCTACCATGACCAGACACCCCTCTGCTCCTCTCAGAAGCCCCACTCCGAGGGGAAATTCTTGCCATCCATCAGCTTTTCTCTATGCATAGCTCTTCAGATAGATGAGCGAAGAGGCAGAGAAAGGGGGCGGGCAGATGTGTGTGTCCCACAGTCAGGAGTCTCAGTAGAGATGTTTTCAAAACCCGCGGCAACTTTCCCCTTCCGGTGCTTCGCATTCGCTCTTCATGCATCTGTCAAGAGAGCACCAACGTCTCACATTTCACTTGGGAGCTACGGCGCGTGCGGCTTCTCCCAGCCGAGCCTTCCGTCGGCCTGAAAACCGCCTGTGATCAAACAGAAGTGGCCTAAGGTTGATGCAGCAACTTCGGGCTAGGCGTTGGGAAGCGGCCCAGAGCGGGGCCCAGGAAATGGTGTTGAAATTCAGCTTCCCCCAGGTCCTAAGTTCCTTTTACTGTGTAAAGTACATTCTGACCTCTTGCTGGAGCAAGTAGTGATTGTTACATTGGAAGAAATGTTCACGGTTCCCTCTCTGGCTCCCGGCTCCAATTTCACCTATTCTGCTCCCGTTCAAGCACTTGGGCTACAGCGCCTTCTCAGCCTTGATAATGAGCACCCGCTGCGTACAGGTGGGGTGGATACCCAGAGAGAGCACTGCAGGTGGGGGAAGGGTCCTGGGGTGGGGTGGGGTAAAGCAAAGAAGGTTCCAGAGGTAGCACGTGGGCTGCCCGAAGACTTTGCTCCATAGCGTTTTAAGAAAATTACAATGAAATGCCAATTGTAAAAATTAAAAATTCAAACATGCTGCTTCTGCTTCTCTTGGAAAGTCAGAAAGCATGGAATCGCAGGGCCCATGGCTTCTGTTGGCAACTGTGACAACTGTCAGCTGTGGGTGACGTAATGTCCCCTCAAGCCCAGCGTGCGTGGCCCCAGAGAGTACGGTTACACACACACACACACACACACACACACACACTGCCCACCTCTATTCCCACAGTGCTGGGGGCTCCCAGGACTGGCTGGGGGGCACCACTCCCCCAGAAGCTGCCACTGGGCCCCAGGTTAGGTGCCCACCAGGAAGACAGTTTTAATCTCTTTTTTTTCTTGTCTTTTTGAGACAGGATCTCACTATGCAGTTCAGACTGGCCTTGAGGTCACTTTTGTAGCCCAGGCTGGTCTCGAACTTGTACCGATCCTCCTGCCTCAGCCTCCTGAGTGCTGGGATTACAGGCGTGCGCCACCACGCCCGGCTCAACAGCTTTTAATCTCTGTCAGTGTCACTCCAGGAGAGTAAGTACTTCGGGTTGTTTCTCCTATGAGTCTCTGATATCTTCCGTCAGGCCCCTCCCATGAACAGCATTTATATCACTTAATTGACAGTAAGCGTAGTGGGCTAAGTCATCTCCCTGGTGGTAAGAGTCTGCCGCGCTGGTATTTATCTCTGCACAAACACGCGTATGGGAGCCTCTTAGGGTCACAGGTGGGACTGTCTGCGCCTCTGCCTGAATGGTGCTTCCCTCCAGCTTAGCTCCCTCCCTCTTAGCTCATGGCAGTCCCGGTTGTCAGAGCCGCAGGGCCACAGAGTGGAGCTCCCAGGAGCCTGCAGTGGAGAGTTGGCCGCCGTGCTCCTTGGCAGACAGGAGCCAGGGATTGGAGTGATAGGAAAGACCCGAGGCGCCGTTCCCCCAGAGCCCCTCCAGCACACGCTGTGGGCCCGCCTCTTGAGGACAGCAGCCATTCCTGCTGGCATGAGATGGAACTGCAGCGTTCTTTTCACGTGCATTTCTTGAATGACTCATGATGTGGAGCATTTTTTGATGTATTTATTTGCCACTTGTATTTCTTTATTTGAGAAGTGTGTATTCATCTCAGATGCCCATTTTTGGATTGGGTCTTTGAATTATTTTGGGGGCCTGATTTTTTTTTTTTATTTTAAAAAACATTCTTTATAGCTTTGAGATAGCAGTTCTTTTTTTTTTTTTTTTTTTTTGAGATAGCAGTTCTTTGCCTGAGGGACAGTTGGCTAAGTTTTTTTTTCCCCCCAATTCATGTGTTTTCTTTTTTGCTCTGGTCCATTGTGGAAGTCAGTGTGGAATTCAGTGTGAATAGTCCTCAAAAAATTAGGATTAGAGGTCCCATAACTCAGGTATTTCCCTCCTCAGTATTTTTCCAGAAGAAAAGTGAAAACATCACCCCACAGTGGTATCTGTACACCCATGTTTACAGCAGAGCTATTTACTATTTGACTCAGTAAATCTTAGAAATAACCCAAATGGCCACCAACTGAGGAATGTGGGGAAAAGATGTGACATTCTTATACAGTGGAATACTACTCAGCTGTACAGAAGGATAGCTCTGAGGCTTTTGTAGGTGAATGGATGCAACTAGAAACCATACTTAGAAGTGAAATGAATCAGACTTGGGCTTGTAAGCTTCTTATTGTTTCTCTGATGTAAGAACTGAAAGAAGTAAATAAAATCTGAAAGGCATAATAGATACTGTGGAAAAGAAAGAAACTGATAGGAAGGAACAACTGGGATGAAAGGAAAAAGAGAAGGGATATATATATATATATATATATATATATATATGCTAACATAATTGTATTAGCAATTTCTATTTGTTTATTGAAAGGAACAGTCAATTTTTTTAACCAGTTTTGTATGCTTATGTCTGGTAACGTGAACAACTACTTTGAAGACAACAACCCACAATGCGACAAGCATTGTTGGATTCCTACGTTCTTGTTTAATGAACCTCTGCCTTATTTCTAGTGCTTCTTAAGTTACTTTTTACTTTCTTCAAAATAATAAAAAATGTGGAAACCATATAAAATATCAAAGTGAAAAGCAAGAAGATTCGAAGTTGATAAAAAGGAGGCCCAGAGGGAAGGTGGGCAGCGGTAGGCAGGGCCTGCCCATCACGGCCTCTCCCATGAGAACAGTTTGCACCTGAGAGGTCCAGGAGCAGCGGAAGTTACTGGACACGCATAGAAGTCTAGCCCAACTGGGCGATCCAATGTCTGGGTGCTGGTTCTCAAACTGAGGTGCTCAGGCGCGCTCTTGGGGACCTGAGTGCCCCCGAAAGTGGTGGCTGGGCACACAGTCTGTACCCTGAATTTTTCTTTGTTTCCATGAGCGGCCATGACACTGTCCTCACCCAAACAGAGGAGCCAGAGTGCATGAGTGTACGAATTTATGAACATTCTCTGTTGGTGATGTGGAGGCCCGGTGGCTGTGCGGTGACTTTTGCTTAGGAGTTAGCGACATTAGCCGTTGGTAACATTATTATATTGCAAGCAGCGATAAATTGTGGCCAAACACCATTGTCCGTGACGTCATCCTAATACAGCCTGCTGTTACTGGATTTGTGTTTAATTTTTACATCTGCTTTGGTGTTAGTGTGGTCTGCATGCTCTAAGCGGAGGTGCTGTGATCGTGCTCCTGTGGGGTGCATTTAAGCAGCGTTGCCACAGAAGTAATTTAAAGCGCTGCTGCAGGTCCCACAGTCCTCGTCTCTCCTTAAAGGGGGGGCCCTGCATTCTTCAGGGCTGTTGTAAACACCGACTTCCTGTCGCACTTGGGTTTCAGTGGCGAGAAACTATCGGCATAGGTGATAATTTAAGCAGCGTGAGCTCTGGGCTGCCAGCTAACGAATTGCTTAGGAGAGGCAGAGTGTGGACGACACACCATGCTGTTCCCTTGGTAGGTGGCCGTTCCCACAGCGACGACGCTAGAGCCCGAGAGGTAGTGCTCCCTGTTGCCATGCTGTTAGGATCGAATGCTTGCTAAAGTGCCCCGGGATGCGCACAGTCTGAGGGTGGGGAGATGGATCTTCCCTTGAACGCCCTGGAAGCTGCGAGTCAGCAAACTGGGGCTGCGCTCGAATGTATTCACACGCAAGGACTTCCAGGCTACCTGGGGCTGCTTCCTCTCCTGACTCTGTGAGGCCACAGTCCAGTGGAGGGTCCACCTGAGGATTGTTGCCGACAAAATAGAAAGAAGAGGTGTTGTAGGCGGCTGCAGCTGGTTCTCCTGGGGCTGTAGGTTCTTCTGGAGGTGCTTGGCATGCTGGCACTCCGGATCAACTTGGCTGTTCTCATCATCGAAGGAGCTTGGGACCATGGTGTCTCTGAGAATGGCTAGGGTTCACTTTGGGAGAGCCCTGGTCCTCACCCTGAGCATCTTTTCCTGACTCCAAAGGGGAAGATGGCGCACTGCTCAGTGTCCTGGAGAAGCTTGTCGTGTTGGCTTTCCTCATGGGAACTCAACCTTCCTCATCGCTGGAGGAGCTTGGGACCTCAGTGTTGCTGAGGATGGCTGTGGCGCTCTTGCGGGGAGCTCTGGTGCTTGCCCTGAGCATTGCTCCCTGGCTCCTCATATCCCTCAGCCTGCAGGCACAGACCCTTCGTCCCACAAGCAGACACTGTCTAGCTCCCACCACTGACCTGGGGGCCTTCCCACCCAGATCCATGTCACAGGCATTCATGAGGCTTTGTCATCTGCTCTCGCCCTCACCTTGAGCTCCTGGGGGGGACACTGCTGCGGGATCTAGGTCTTCAGCTGGACTCATGCTGGCCATTGCTGCGGGATCCAGGCCCTCGGCTGGATTCTCTTGGTCTTTAGAGTGCGGACAGATTCCCTGCACTCTTTGTATATGATTCTCTGGGTGACTACTGTTTCCCTGGCAAACCCTGACTACAACAACCACATAGATTTGAGTGGAAGAATGCACACCAGACTATTAATAGTGGTCATTCTTTCCACTAGAATAGAATTTGCTACGTTGTGGTGGTGCTGCTTCCTGTGTTATTATATATGCTTGCATACTACTTGAGTTTCTAATAATTAGCATATATTGCTTTGTGCTTCTTACAAAGTTTTAAAATTCTGTCTTAAACTTGTTAAAGCAGTACTGTGTTCATTTTTAAGCAAAAGAAGAAAACCAAATACCCCCTAATCTTTCTACCCCAACGCAATGGCCATTAGTACTCTGTCTTTTACTAAAGGGGTGCTGTTTTTTAAAATGTAAATGCTCCCTGTGGACTGTTTTGTTGATTCAGTCTTTTATCTCAAGAATGCCACCCTTCCCGGAAGAGCTGGCCAATCAGCGCACGAACCCAGCAGTGGGCGGTCAGCTCTAACACTACTATGATTGCACTGCTATGGTTCCCAGGTACTTCACACCGCAAGAAAGTGGGAATTACGAAGGAGTAGACTTTTGCTGCTCTACCCTGAGACCTGGGAACCTGCATTCCACCCTAACTCCCACTCCATCTACACTCGCCACCCTGGAGACGCACCTTCTGTCAAGATCTTGACTGGGATCTTCTGTGGCAGCGTGTGGCTCTCGAGATACAGTTCTAACCTCATTACCTCTGACGCATCTCCAGCCAACATCTTTCCCTCTGACTCCCACCAGTGGCCCCGCCTCACCCGGCGGCTGTCACGGCTCCCTCAGGCGGCAGCCTCACTGGCCCCACTTCGGATTCCTGTACCTCCCCAGCTCCCATGGCATGTCACTCTTATTTCCGGGCATCTCTTGTTGCTGCCACCAAACAGGAATTCGTCCTGTGTCTAACAAAATAGTGTAGTGCGTCCTGTGTGAGAGATCTTGGGCCAGATGATGAAAGCCTGGGGCTCATCAGCTATTGATAGAGCACTAATTTCACCTTCCTCCAAGACTGTCCATTCAAGAGGTGACGGAACACATCCAATGTTTTAGAAGCTTGGCACCTGGTACTCAGGTACTTGGTGATGAGGGAGAGGCTGCAGCTCCCTCGAATCGCCTCTCTTGCCCTGGGTTCACCCGCTCCGTTGCAGGTGATCCCACTCTGGGCTGTAGAGGTGATGAGCTGATTTCATCCTCCTGGGTTCTCTGATTGGTTCAGAAGAGGCAATTGAATCCCATTTGAGCCAATGAGAATCATTCTGAAGAGGTTAATGTTTAAGGGGGAGAAACTGCTTCATCCGCAGGCATGTGCCTAATGTATGCTAGGCTTGATGCTGTCATAGGTAAAAGGTTAGGGCGTGAGCCTCTCAGATTATGGGCCTAACTCAAAAGCAAATAGCAGAGAGGAGAGGGAAAGGGAGGGGTGGGGGAGGGGGAGGGAGGCCAGGAAAATAGCGTGCCAAGGTGGCATTGCATTTCCTTTTCATGCAGCTGCATCTGACCAGCCTGTATCTCATCTCCATGGCCATTGGAACCAAACATATGATGTTGCTGCCCAAACCACTAAGAGCTGGCTTTTCTGTCGTTTGCAGTCCAGACCAGGAGATGTGCTCCGTGGCATCATGCCTTGGCACGATGGCCTTCTGTCCTAGTTACGCTTCTCTCGTTCCTGAGCCAAAATACCCAACACCCAACATTAGGAAAGAAAAGTTCTCTGCATAGTTGACCGTGAATGGAGACTTCTGTCCTTAATCGGCTGGCTCCGTGGCAGGGTGGCACATGGCAGAGGGCAGCAGTTCATGGCAGAGGAAGACAGCAAAATCAATAAGCAAAGGAAAGAAGAGGCAAGCCACTTTTCTGTCCCTTATATCATGTCCACTGTACCAGGGATTAGGGTGGCGCCAATCCAATCCGTGCGTGGGTGCCGAAATCGCCCGCTCTACTGGCCCACGACAGGTGTGTTCCTTCACTCCCACAGGGGTGCAGTATCAGGGGACTCAGACAAGGCAGGGGCAGCTGAAGGGCCCAACAATGAAGGGCAGAGGCAGATGCGAAGTGCACATGCCGGTTTTTAAAAAGACAACCGTTCGAGTCTTTAGCAAGCTAGAGGCTGGGTTCTGTAAATTCTTAAGAAATATCTGCATTCCACAGAGTTTGGGACAGTAGGACGGAGGTGCAGGATTTGGATTTCGGATGAAATCGTCAACGCGGCATCCACAACCACGTCTGGCTCCCAGCAGGCCCTCGAGCCACAAAGGAGGTGCGGGCCTTTTCTTGACCAAGCTGGAAAGCAAACTGAGCTAGGCCTCTGTGGAAGATCATCTGAAGCGTGGCAGGCCCTGGCACCTCTCTGCCCACTTCTGGCCTCCTCATACCTCTGTCTCTCTCACAAGTACATCTGAAGCTCACCCTCTGCCTCTGCGTCCAAGCTGCGAGGAGGCTGTGGTACCGACAAAGAAGTGCGTTCAGGACGGAGGTCTCGGGGGAAAGTAAGGCTTGTGTCACACAGAAGAGAGAACAGCACCGTGTTTTGAGTCCTTGCAGCTGTGGGAATGGCAGGGACTTTGTCAGCTTGAGTCTCTGTCCTCATAACAGACTCCGTTTTGTGTACACTCGGTCGCGAGGAGAATATCGGGCGGGGGGGAGTGCTTGCAAGGCGTGGTGCTCGCTGGAGCTACAAGAGCAGTTCTGTGGAGCTTGAGCGCGCTGGGGTGGACCGAGCCTCTGTATTCAGGCTTCTGGTCTTAGTATTCTCCCCTCTGCTTTCTCTTAATTTCCCAGGAATCCTTCCCAAACTAGGAAGTGTAATTTGTTCTGTCCTTTCTCTGCCATTTCCCCACCATCTTATAGAGAGAGAGGTAACTGTCAAAGAATGCTTTGGGATCAGTAAATGACTCTCTCTCTGTCTCTCTTTGTGTCTGTCTCTCTGTCTCTGTTTCTGTCTCTCTATCTCTGTCTCTCTGTCTCTCTTCTCTCTCTGTCTCCTCTCTGTCTCTCTCCCATCTCCTCTTTCTTCTCTCTGTCTCTCTCTCCTATCTCTCTCTTTCTTCTCCTCTCTGTCTCTGTCTCTCTGTCTCTCTCTCTCTCTCTCCCCCCCCATAGTTATATCTCCATATTACTAATTAATATCAACTCAACAGGACCAAGGTCATATTTTTCATCCTCTGTCAAATTAGACCCCTCAGTTTTACTCTTTGATTTGAAATCAAGGAGAGCAGAAACCCCAAGAAAATGCTCATATCCACGAAATCCAAACGAGAATCTACGTGCTCAGGGGAAGATGCTGGCACTCGCTTTAGAAACACAGCCAAAGAGATAAGTCTGGAAGTTCTTGAAATGCTAGATAAGAGGAAAACCTCACTGCAGAGGTCTTACTGAACCCAAGGAAAGCTTTAAGGAAGAAACAGTCAAGCGTCCAGCATGGCTGAAATATCAGACTCTGAAAGGACTGAACATACGTGCTATACTCTCAATCTCAGAGCTGCGTGGCTGCCCCTACAGGAAGGTTGTAGGCCACTTGTGGACTGCACTAAACTGGCAGGTCAAGGAGTGGGTGGGACGTGAAGAAAGCGGTCAAGAACTTCTTCTTTTTTTTCCAGTAACAGGGATCAAACTCTGGACCTCGTGCTTGCCAGGCAGGCGCTTACGCCACTGGGCTGACATAGGTGTGCACGAATGTTTCCTTTGCAATTAGCTGTGAAGGAAGATACAGAGCAGTAGCCGGAGGACGATAGGGTCCAGGAACTAGGAAGTGCTTTGCATCGTGGAGATACCTGAGCGGGGGTCTAACTGATGGGAAGGATTCAGCTGCAAGGGAGGACACAGTGATCATGTCATCTTCCTGAGACCTACAGTAACCCCGTTTCAAAACATTTTAGAACCGGGCATAGTGGTGCAGCCTTATAATCCCAGCAGTCCGGAGGCTGAGGCAGGAGGATGGTTGTGAGTTTGAGGCCAGCCTGAGCTGCAAAGCGAGACCCTGTCTCCAAAAGACAAAAAAAAAAAAAAAAAAAAAGGACTCATGTAACACTAGACCTGTAACACAGGATGTACCTGGAAAAGATCCTGTTTTTATCTATCTTTTACAGTTTGGAAACCTGAGGCCTGTCCACCTGGCCTGCACTTTGGGAAGAGGCCTCCCTACCTGTTGCTCCATCCGGGACATTAATTGTTAGACATTACACTTTAGAAAACAAGGAAAGGAGCAGGCAGGTAGGTGGCACTCGAGCTAACTAGTACCTGGACCAGGGATGTCTCCGACAGGTGAATCTGACTCTATCCTAACCTGAGTAAGGTTCGATACTCTGCCAACTGGGTGTTTATCTCACGACGAACTTCCAAACACACTGAAAATCGTCACCAAGGAAACTAGTGTGAAAGCAGGGCGTTGATTTCCAAAGGACAAGGGCTTAGAGCGCGAGTCTTGGTGTATCTTAGAAGCGCAGGAAGTAGACACGCTTGTAAGCTGCCTGTCCCACAGCACCCCCTTCGTGTCTGCGTCGAGGACGTGTCACTGGCAGTTCTCAGAGCACGGGTACCTGGGCAGCACTTTGGAGCCATGACAATGCTAAGTATGCTAAAGAAACACCCGGCTGGCTTTCTAGCCTTGTATTCGCACCTGCAACTTATCCTAACCAGAGGTTCAGCTCAGCCAAGCTGGCCTCTCTCAGCTCAGCTGCTCACAGCCTCGTCAGGGAGGTCTGCAGTGGGCCACAAAGGTGGTGCTTTTGGTGGTAGGAGCTGTGGATAGAGACTGTGCACAGCTGAATGCGGCCGAAGAGTTTTTAAAAATCTGGCAGGCATGTTCTACTTGGAAATTCTCCAGTGAACCCTCTGAAATCGAATAAGTGATTATAATTCTCTTCTCTCGCTTTCTGTGATGTTGCGCCCTCTTCAGTGTTTGTTTCCCAGTATATAGGAAACTTTTTTTTATTTTTGGAAGAGTCTAGAAAATCCCCCAATTGCACACAGCTCTGGGGGGTCCGGCACTGTGATGGGGAGGACTGATTGTCCACCTGTTTGTCTTGAGAGACACCTAGGAGAGTAGGAAAGCATCTGGGGGTCCGGGGCGTGATCTGGGGGACACATGAGGCCCTTGGCCCCCTCCCTCTGGTGCTCCTTCCCTACTCTCTGCCTCCTTCCCGCTGTATTTCTGCCATGGAGCCAGCCAGCCGTGGCCTAAAACTTCTAACACCGTGAGCCAAAACCAACCACTTCCGCCTTTAAGCTCTGGATGTCGGGCATTGTGGCCCTCTATGATAAGCTGCCTGGCATAGATGCGGGCCCACGAGATAATCCGCTTCATGAGTCCGCGCAAGAGCAAAGGTTCTTCCAGCGGTAGACAGGCTCAGCTCTCAGGGATGTTGGTTTGTATCTTTTGTTTTAAGAAAGGAGCAGGGCGCCGTTCTGCCTGTGGAGAAGGGAGAGACTGCAGAAGCAGGGCCATGCATGCCTCAGCGTTTATCCTTTTTCAGAACCCCAGCAAGCAGGTCCATGCCCTGATTGTATTTCATTACCAGGTAAAGGGGTGGATGGAAAGGGTCGGAGGGGTGGCCTGTGCTTGTGAGAACAGCCTTGCTCCTTATGTAAGTCCAGGTCATCATAACCATAGTCCTCTTGGTTTTAGCCATCCTCTGGTGCACCAGGTGACCCTGGCACACATCCCAAACACAGTACCATGAACAGAGGCACCAAGTGCTTCAGACAAGTTCGTTGTGCTACCACGGATGCCCAAGCTGCTTAGCTGTCATTTGTTGTGTTGATAGCTTTTGACACGGCCTAGTACTGTCTGGTGGGCTGCAGCCGCCCTCTGTCTGGCTAAGCAAGGAGCCCCTTCCTACTGCCTTGCAGTGCTGGGGCCCTGGCCTGTGGCCACTGCAGGACCTGTGTCTGTCCCTGACTCCCTTTGCACAATCCTGTGTGTCCACCCCGTTGTTTGCTTGGTCACTTCTGCCTTGGCATCCCAGGCAGTCAGCCAATCAGCAGTGAGACCTTGGTTATCCCATTGTCTGCCTGAGCCCTTGTCTCTCTCTGAGTACTGAGGGCGGCTGCTTTCGGACAGAGACAGAGCTGGAAGCTAAGGGAACAGACTTGATCCTTGCTCCACTTCCTCAATCTGCAGAGGGTCCCCGCAAGGTTCCAGAAATGTGGCGCCCTCCATCCTGTATACTGAGCTACTGCTATATTCCACCCAGCTGTCCATTCCACCGTCAGAAGTGCTCCAGGTGCAGCAAGGAGGCGCCACTGGACCGTACACAGTGGCCCTACATCCTCTTCAGAATTTCATCACCTGAAACTCAACTTTCTTTTGTGGAGACAAAATTTTATCTCAGAGATGTCTAAGAGATGTGCTCCAAGGCATCCCTGATGCAGGGCGAGGAGCCCCTGGGTCTAGGTGGCCTCTCCTTGCCTACTATGTTAGCCTTGGATTATGCGGTCTGTAAAGCTGTCCATTTGGACAGAAAACCACAGATAGCTCATTCCAGCGCTGCCACTCATGCTAACTCCTCGTTAGTTATGGAGACGACAGCAAACAAAGGGGAGGCAGTGCCCAGCCCGGGGGCGGGGCTGGAAGGGGGTCCGTTAGCTAAGGGGAGAATCCTCGCAATTGTAGAGACAGGCTTCTTTCCAAACTCCTTAAATGTGAACTGTAGGAAGGTGTTTGAGGACGACTTCACTAACACCTGAAGGACAATTTAAATTGCAAGCTTTAAATTGTGGTACTAAAGAAACAATAATTACCATGAACTCAAAATAATACTTGCTGACTGGGAACATTTCTGGCAACGGAATGAACCTGGAGAAATAATCTTTAAGAAATAACCGGACTTAAGGGCCACTGAGACGTGTGCACTCTCTCTCTCTCTGTCTCTCTCTCTCTCTCTCTCTCTCTCTCTCTCTCTCTCTCTCCTTCTCCCCTTCTCTGTCTTCTGCCTGTCTCTTTCTCTGATTCTCTGTCTCTCTCTTTCCGTCTCCATCTCTGTCTCTCTTCCTTTGTCTGTCTCTCTCTGCCCCCTTTCCCTGTCTCTCTTTGTCTTTTGCTTATCTCTTTCTCTGCTTCTCTCCCTGTCTCTCTCTGTCTCTGTCTTTCTCTCCCTCTCTCTCCCTCTCTCTCCCCCCTTTCCTCTTTCTATGCCTTTAATGAGATGAGCCACATAAAATATATTTTTGGTGACAATATCCCAAATCGCCTTGATAATTTCATAGATGACAATATGTTTGTTTCTGGAGGGGAGAAATATTTACAACTGCATGTGTGAATATACGTATAGGTATATAAATGGGTATATGTAAATAAACATGTGGACAAAATATACAATACATATGGATGAACATATGCGCAGATAAAATGCACACTGAGGATGTGGGTTTTGTGGGATGGTGTTGTCCTCTTCCAGTGACATTTGTAAGGAAGTTTGCAGGTTTGTGGGGCTGGCAGCAGACCCCAGTGTAAAGATAAGGAAAATCAAACTGGCCCGTGCAATCTAAATGAGATAAACCTCTATACAGTAGACGCACCAGCCATCTGTGGTGAAGAAGGGATAGATTATCAGTCAATGCATGGTTGAAGAGTTTGAGGACACCCACAACCCCAACAGTGGGATAGGAAGCAACGTTACAGAAACACAGAGAGCTGTGGCAGCCTTGCCAGCCACGTTCCTGTGGGAAGGAGGCCTGGAGGTCCTCAGTGCCAGCCCAGAGCATGCCAAGAAGACCAGCAGCCTACGGGGCCCGTGAGGGTCTGCTAAGGTGCAGTTCTGGGCCTCACTGACATGCTTGGGTGGGCTCAAAGAGTTTCCTTGTTGTTCATCTGTATGCAATAGAATTCTATTTTTTGTACTTTATCTTCAACTTTCTAAAAATAAAGACCATGTGGTCTTATTAAAACCAAGACTGCAGGTTTTGTTAAGAGAAAAGTGTTTCCTGAGCCCGGTTTCCTCTAGCATGGTGGCAGGAAGGCCCCGGCTGGCACCTGCCATCCTGTTCTGAGCTCCTGTGCAGATGTGCTATGGGCATTGGGCATCAGGGGTCTCTGGGTTTTGCTTTTGCTGTTTGCTTTTGCAAAGTGGGTCCGACTATACATCATTGTTTGCAATCAACTCTTCCTAGATCATGATGAAACTCCTGCAAATTTTTAGACAGTGTGCACAAAGATAAATATGCAGACAATACAGACGCGTGCATAGTGTGTAAAGACAAGTATTCAATAATACCAACACGTGCGCACTCACACCCCACGACTGATGCAGTTCCCTATGGTATGGGTACCTTGTCCGTGCTGTCCCAGATGCCTTCATTTTGAAGAAATAAATCAGGCATGGGTAAAGGCTATGTTCAGTTGAGATTTTATTACTATGGCAATATTAGCTTTTTTAAAACTTGAAGGGAATTCCAGTGAATCATCACCATTCTGCTTAGCTGTATCAGTTCTGCGGAGCACTGAAGAATGCTGAATTATTACGTCAATAGTAAAGCAGTGCCTTCACGTACTAGGGATGACACGGGTTCCAGCGAGCTTCCAGTCCTAGCGAGCCCGTCAGCACCACGTCCTGCGTGTTTCTGCAGCTTGTCGCACACGCTGCCCATTCACTGACCCTGTACTCCTGAGCAGCAGCAAACACCGTCGCACTGCGCGCAGTGCGGGCCTCGTGTGGTTTCTCGCGGGGCGGGGGGGATGACCATGTGGCCCTGCACTTAGGAATGGTGGAGAGCATCTTAGCACCCGGGAATCCCGTGGGCCGGCCGGATGGCTCAGCAGTCTAAAGCGCCTGCTTAGGCAAAGTGCCGGGACCACAGTCTGATCCCTGGCACCACATGCGCCAGCCCCGCCCCCAGGTCAGGCTGAGCCAGCCACAAAACAATAAATAAATAAATAAATAAATAACATTTAAAACATAAATAAAAGAGTGAATCCCCAGTGAAAAGCAAAAAAGTGGAAAAAGCAACCCTAAAACAACCCTAAAAGTGACTCTCCTTTATAACATGAGGGCTAACCCAGAAGGCAGAGGTAGCCTCTCCTATTTCACCTGGAAACCTGTACGCTGACTGACTCAAAACTTTTCCCATTCTAAAAATGGTCACAAATGACCCCAAAGGACCGCAAAAGTGGTGCCAAACACTGACTTTTGAGGTTACAAATAAATTTGAGCAAATAAGCGTATGAATAGAGAGCCCCCCCCTTCAAAAGTACTGACCACGTGTTCACACTGGCGACGTACTTGTCACCCTCGTTATATTTGTCTTCCCTGGATATTGTCACTTTTTAAATCCTCGTGGAGTTTTGCGAAGCGGATTTCCTTGCCCCGTGCTCTCCTGGATTGCTGACCACCTGCACACCGTCTTTGGTCTCCTCATGGCTCCAATGCTCTGTCCCTTTGTTCCTGTTAAGTGGGTTTTTGTTTTTCATACATTTTTAGAAATTTTGCGTACTAGGGGCATCAACTCTCACTGCTGATTTGAGAATCTGTCATATTATTTAAGAACCCAATGCCCCCCTTTTGCGATTTAAGGTCTCCCACCTTGCTATCTTTCCAAGATCATACAAACGTCCAATGTGTATCCTCACATTTTATGTTTAATCTTGGAATGCCTCCAGAATACTTTCACCTATGGTACTAAGTAGGTTCTCTGTTTTCCCCCAGCTGAACATCACCCTGTTGTTCTGATGCTAAAGGGTTAGAAGAAGCGGCCTATGGGAGCATGTGCCACGCGAGGGCCAGGGAAAGACCCCCGCCTTCAGAGCTACTATCCCTTTGTCTGCACACTAGATGTGTTTTTTAAATCAACTAGGCCTTCATGTTACAGATATTAGACAGACAAATCCAAGAGGCCATAGGGATCCGCTGGTCTCATTGCCAACAGTTCTCACCCAGGGAGGCACGGCAGTAGCGATGAGAAAGACAGACAAGAAATCGAAAAGCTGGGCTGGGGGTCGCAGTCGGCCTGATGGGCGAGACTAGCTCAATGCACACAAAGAACGATCCTTTCTTTATACTTTTGCAAAGTTTGTCTCATGTGACATAAGGTTGCTTAGCAACTAACAGCTGGCCTGAACCAGACAGGATGTTTTTCTCAGTCCTAGTGCAGCTTGATTGCTTTAGGTACCAAGGCCCGGTCCTACCTACACACACTTGATGATGTCCTGGCTTCCTGTGGCTCCCAGCAAGAGACAGCTCACAGCAACGTGGGAGAGTCCACAGCGTAGGTCTTGGTGCTCCTGTGATCCAGCAGAGTTCAGTCATATTTCAAGGATTCAGTTTCTACTTGTGCTCAGCACAATTTTATTTATTTATTTATTTATTTATTTATTTATTTATTTTAGGGAAGGGTCCACAGAGTGTTCAGGGTCTCATTATTAGATCAGACTTGTAGTGATCCGCCTGTTTACAGCCTCCCAAGAGCTGGGATTATAGGCGTGTGCCACCACTCCCAGTCTCAATTGTCACCTCAGTGGGCCCTGGGGGAGAGGTTGGCACGGCAGGCCCAGGGATCAAACCCCTAGCCCCTGAGCCTGCTTGCAGGTGCTTTAACCCGCTGAGCTATTTGGCCAGCTCCCAAATCAGTCTTAACCTCACTTTGGCTTCCTTCGTACCCACCGAGCCTTTACCAACAGCACTGAGGGCTGCGTCCTGTCCCCTTCACACCCAGGGGCTGTGGGGAGCATGTTCTCTCTGTTGCTGTGGTTTTTCTGTCGTGCTTGTAATGGACTTCCCAGGACATGCAGCCAAGCAGGGCTACTGTCCCCTACCCTGTCCACCAACATGGCGTCGTCCATCTATGATATAGGACTGGTTTGAATTTTTTTTATTTTATACAGAAAGGTAAAAAAAAAAAAAAACTTTTATAACAAGATAATACAAGAATAACAATAGTTAACAGACTGTATGTTGTTATCTTTAAAGGAGTTACTGAGCGCACAAGACGCTGAGCACGAGCATCAATAGTTCTCCCATCAGCACTGGCACAAACCTTTTCCTAGAAACTGAGAAACGCTAATGGCGTGACTTGCTGGCACATTCTCCTCGCTTTTTCTTTCCTTCCTTTCTGCCTCCCCCAACCAAGCTCCTTTTCTCATTTACATAACTTCTGCCCATTACATTTTAGATCTTCTTTATTCTTTCAGTTTCTCATACCAGGGAGACACTGTGATGCTTACGTACCTGAGTATGATTTACTTCACTTCTGAGTGTGGTCTCAAGTTGCATCCATTTATCTATAAAGGTCTTAAGTTCTCCATGCTTCATGGCTGAGTAGTTGTTATGGTTTATGTCCAGTTGTCCCCCCCCAAAGCCTCATGCAATCATCGAGCGGGGACTTGTAGAGTTTAAGACTTGACTCACGATCCACTGGGATTATGTGTTTTAGTACTGATGGGACTATGGGTCTGAGTACTTCTGGGATTATGGGTGTGGCCTAAGGCGGATAGGATGCGGCAGAGAGCATGAATGTAATCTAAAGAGAGACGAGAGACAGACTCTTGCTGTTGCTCTCTGCTCCCCTGGTTATTTCATTGCCTCTATCACCATTATTGCTGTTTTGCCACCATGAACTGCTGCTCTATGCCCTGGGCCACTCTGCCTTGGAGCCAGCTGAGTATGGACCAAAACTCCAACAACTGTGAGCTAAATAAACTTTCCTTCCTTCATTTTGGACGTCAGGTATTTGTCCAGCAATGAGTAAAAAGTAATTAAGACAACAGTGCTCCATTATATAAAAATACCACCTCTTTTCAATTCATTCCTCGATTGATAGGCATTTGTGGTGTTTTCTAGACTTAGCTGTTACAAATTGCCCTGTTACAAGCATATATTGCTGTGGTATGGTGATTTTAAGCCTTCTGGGCAGATAGTGAGAAGGGGAACAGCTGGGTCAAATGAGACCTCCAAGTCTACACTGATTTCCACATTGGATGCACTAGTCTACACTCCCACCAACAGCAGAGAAGGGTCCCTCTCCCCTCACAGCCTCACGAGCATTTATTATTGGTTGATTTCAAGGTAACAGTCATTCTCTCTGGGGTGGGATGCAATCTCAGTTGGTATATGTTATGAGCCGGTGCCAAAAGAAACGAGAAGACCTCATGAAGGTAGCTTGAGAGGACTCTCTGAGATTCGGCCCTCAGTGAGCACAGAACCCCAGCAGCAACTCAGCTTTATCCCAGGTGGTGAGCGTGGTCTCGTGCATAATCACTTTAGCCAAGGAGGACCATGCGCATAGTCAGGAACGTGACCACGACCTCTATTGACGTCCACCTTTCCTTATCACTAGGTTCACACAGATGTTAGCTGTTAACACTCCCAGCAAGGGAAGCAACAAACAGGGGGCCGGCAGCTGAAGCTGCGATCTGCCTCCTGGAACCCCAGCTTTCCAGGATTCCCAAGTAACTGACCACAGCTGTCCCTGGGCTTTGTTAATTGCGCTCCGATTCTTGAGGTGCTAATTAGGCTTTTGCCTCTACATTCAGTGTTGGTTTAATGGGCGCCACTTGAGTGACCAGCAATGCTAAAGATCATCTATTCTAATTTTTGTTATTTTTTTTATCATGAACGAATATTGGACTTTTTCAAAAGCATTTTCTGCACCTAATCATATGATCATGTGATTTTTGTCTTGGCTCTTTTGATATGGTGTATTACATTTATTGATTTGTGTGTTTTGAACAATCCTAGCATTCCCGGGATGAATCCCACTTGGTCATGGTGTATTATTTTCTTGATTTTCTGTATTCTGTTTGCTAGTCTCTCACTGAAGGTTTTTGCATCTCTGTTCCTTAGAGAGACTGGCCTCGTTTTCAGTTGGGTCCTTCTCTGGTTTTGGTATCAGAGTGAGACTTACCTCCAGGAGCTGAGTTCAGAAGTATTTCTTCCCTTCCAATTTCACTGAAGGGTTTGAGAAGAGCTAGTAATAAATCTTCTCTAAGTGTCCTGCACAATTCAGCCGACCCCATCAGGAGCTGGGCTTTCTTTTGTTGCTAAGTTTGTAACTACGTTTTCAATTCCATTAGCTGATATTGGGTTATTCAGACTTTTCATAGCTTCTTCATTCAGCTTTGATAATTCATATACATCTAGCAAGCTGTCCATTTCTGTCATTTTCACTTTAAGCGAGTAAAGATTTTCAAAGTAGGTATTAATGACCTTCTGAATTTCCACAGGATCCGTCACCCTTTCCATCCCTCAATGCATAAAGCTGAGTCTTTTCAGATTTATTCATTCATTTATTTGATACAGGGTCTTGCTACACAGTTTGGACTCATAGTGGTCCTCATGTCTCAGCCTCTCCAGTGCAGGGGTGACTGGCACGTGCCACCACACCGAGTTTCTCTGGCCAGCACAGCGCGTCTGAGGGTCTGGCACAGCATGTGGCACCAGGGATTGAACCCAGATTCTTATACTTGACAGGCAAGTGCTCAGACTGCCACGCTGTCTCCCCAGCCCAGTTGAATCTTTTCTTTCCTGTTTTTGAGAAGGTTGACTAAGTGTTTATCAGTTTTATTTATTCTTTCAAAGAACCAACTCTGTTATTCATTAATTCTCTGTCTTATTTTCTTAGTCTCCATTGCAGTAACTTCTGCGCTGATCTTTATACTTTGCTCCTTTCTTTGGGCTTCTGGGCTTGACTTGCTCTTTTACTAGAAGCTTACAGTACAACCTTAGGTTGCTTCTTTGTACGCGCTCCGCTTTCCTGTTGTGAGCCTTTGCTGATGTAAATTTCTCTCCTAGCATTGATTTAATTGTGTCCCACAGGTTCTGGTATGTTGCATCTGCATTTTCCTTTAATTGCAGATATTGCTTAATTTATCTGTGACCTATTCGTTGTTCAAGAGGGTGTCCCTTTTTTTTTTTTTTTTTTTTTTTTTTTTTTTTTTTTTTTTTTTTTTTTTTTTTTTTTTTTTTTTTTTTTTTTTTTTTTTTTTTTTTTTTTTTTTTTTTTTTTTTTTTTTTTTGGCTTTTTTGAGACAGGGTCTCGTTATGCAGTTCAGGCTGGCTGTGAGCTCACTTCTGTAGCCCAGGCTGGTCTCGAACTTGTGAGCTCACTTTTGTAGCCCAGGCTGGTCTCGAACTTGCATCCATCCTCCTGCCTCAGCCTCCCAAGTGCTGGGATTACAGGTGTGTGCCACCACGCCTGGCAAGAGGGTATCACTTAATCTCCATGTGTTCATTGAGTTTTTGTGATGTTTTTACCATTGATCTCCAGTTTCATTGCACTATGTTCAGGTAATATACATGGGAAATTTTCAATTGCTTTGCATTTACTTGAGCATATTCTTTTTTTAAAAATGTATTTATTTGTTCGGAGCAGGGTCCTGCTACACAGCTTGGGCTCATAGCGATCCTTCTGTCTCAGCCTCCCTAGCGCTGGGATTACGGGCATGTACACTTCTGGTCTCAGTGGCCAGCACAGCGCACCCAGGATTCCAGGGCTGGCATAGCATGTGGTGCCAGGGATTAAACTTGAGTCCTGGCACTTGCTAGTCAGGTGCTTAGACTGCTGAGCTGTCTCCCCCACCCTCTATAGTGGTTTTTAGGGAACATCCATGTGCAGCTGAGAACAATGTGTATTCTCATGTTGTTGGGGGAACGCTCCGTAAATATCACCTGTGTCTATTTGTTCACAGATGTGATTCAGTTCAGATAATTTTTTTTCCTGACTTTTATGTCTAGTTGATCTAGCTGTGCCAATGGGATGTTAATGTTCCCCGTTATAATTGTGTTATTGCTCATTGATTTTTCTTGTCTTTTAATATTTTTCTTATATAGCTAGGTGCTCCAGTCCTTGGTGCATATATATTTATGATTGTAATCTCTTCCTCTAGAAGTTTTCCCCTAACAAGTATGTAGTGCCCTTCTTTATCTCTTTTGATCATTCTTGGTTTGAAATTGACATTTTCCAGAAACAGAAGAGCCGCTCTGCTTTTTCTTGGGTTCCTGTCTCATGGAGTACTGTTCTCCATCCTTCAACTTTCAGAATTTATGCTTGAGTCTTTTCTTGGATACAACATAGTGTTGGATTTTGTTCCTTGATCCACTCTGCCAGACTGCTTCTTTTGATTGGTGGATTGGGGCTACTTAGATTGATGGTTATAACTGATGTGTGCTGACTTATCTCTGCCATGGCATTTTGCTGCTGCTGGTCCCCTACTTCTTTGCTCTGTTTAATTGCTTACCTTGCTTGGTGGCTCCTTTCTGTTGCTGTTCTTGGAACCGCCGTGACTTTTATCTCTGTCTAGAAAATCTTCCAGAATCCTTGTAGCACTGGTTTGGCAATCATAAATTTATTCAGTTATTCTTTTTCATGGAAGTATCTTATTTCTCCATTAATTTTGTGTTGTAATGTTATGTTTCGGTGCTGCAAGGAATGACGAGAAGACCTGATGAAGGTAGCTCAGAGGACTCACTGAGATTCAGCCCTCACTGGGCAATGAACCCCTGAAGCAAGTCAGCTTCACTTAGGGTAGTCAGCGTGATCTCGCGCATAATCACTTCAGCAAAGGAGAACCATGTGCGCAGTCACACATGTGACCACGATTTCCATGAACTTCCATCCTTTCCCTATCATTGGGTTCGTCCAGATGTCAACCAATAGGATTCCAAGCAAGGGAGAAAGCAACAAACCCAGAGCCCACAGGTGAAGCTGCTATCCATCACCTGGAGTCCCAGCTTTCTGGGACTCCCCTATCCCAGCTGTCCGGGATTTTCAGTAACAGACCACAGCTGTCCCTGGGCCCCGTTTATTACAATCTGTTTCTTGAAATGCTAGTCAGGTTACATTTTGAAAGAGAGTTTTTCGAGGTATGACAACCTGGGTAGGCAGTTGTTTTCTCTTAGGACTTGAAATACTTCAAGTTCTTCTAGATTCAAGGGTGTATGCTGAGAAATCTGCTGTGATTCTGATGGGCTTCCCTTTTTAGGTGATCTGGGACTCTTCTATTCTTGCCTTCAATTTTTGGGATCTTGATTCTTATTCATCTCACTATAGATTTATTTTGGTTATGGCTAATGGGAGTTCTGTATGCCTCATTTAACTGTATGTGAGATTCTCTTCCCATGCTTGGAAAATTTTTTGCTCTTCTGCAGATAATCTTTTTGCGTCTTTTGTGTCAATTGCTGCTTTTTATTGGCATTAATTATTATCTGATTTTCATGTATGTTATCTTAACTGTTGAATTGTTATTTTCTGACCTTTGGTTGCTTTCACGAGATCTTTCCTTTCATGATTGCTGGGTTAGATCCTCTGTTCAAGGTCTGAAAGTATGTCTTCAGTTTTGTTCAAATGTTTTTCCCAGGTTTTGATGAAAGTTTTAATTTCCTGGATATCTGTTTAAATCTGTTTCATGCATCTGTTTCTTTCCTATACTGATCATTCATGGTTTCTTTAATTTTCCTATTGTACTTTAGTCTTTTTCTACTCTACTTTTGCTAAGCATTTCCTTTGTCTTTTTTTTTTTTAACCTGTGAGATTATTTCTGACCCGGTTTCCTCTATGACCTCCTGGAATTATTTCTTTACTTTGGTTGCTATCATTTCAAAACAGTCAACGCGTATCTTCCATTTCCCTCCATATCATTGTCTCCTGGATTTGTTCTGTGTGAGTTGGAAGTCTGAGATTGTACTGGCTTCTGCATCTTGTCATTTCCTATTTCAAAAACTTTTATTTTGTTTCCTGTGCTTATCCTGTAAGTTTTGTAGTAGTTAGCTATATCACTGGTATCAAGGATGTGACTGTTTTTAATCCTCTCTGGTTGTTCCCGGGGATTCTATGAGCCGTGTGTGATCTTTTAGGATCTCTTTCACTTTGTCCTGATCAAAGTAGTTTATGTTTTTAGACCTTACGATAGAAACTGATGTTGGAAATGTTTGCACATAACAGCTTGTCAAGAAAATGGAAATCTGAGATTCATTTTTATCTAGTTTGGCTGGAAGCATAGGAGTGAAGCATTTTCTTTGCTATTGGTTGCAGCTCATTGGAGCCAAGGGCCTACTGAAGGCAATGTTTTGTTGAATGCCAGTGGCTGCTTCCATATAATGTTTTAAGTAAATGCACTGTCCTGGCCATATGTAATTGTGCTAGAAAACTAAAAGAAAGAGACAGAAAATAGACTCAAGTTTTCAACTCTTGCCGTAGTGCAGACTGAAAAAGCAAGGGAATTTATGACTGGCCTAAAAGTACATCATTTCCTAGAGCGAAGGGTTGATGAAGGTGAACATTTGCTCTGAGCTCTGATCCTGTGACTGGTTGAATTATATTACCAGTGAGTCCACAGACTTTCTATGTTCCATAAGTGAAATTTAGGGCATCAAGAGGAAACGAACGGAGCATCGTTAATGGACCTTTGACAGAATTCAGAGAGTTCATTGCCAATCTCCCATGTTTCAATAAATCTTCCTCACTTCGGAAGCAGCGCTTCTCCTCTGGATTCCACAGACCTCTCTGGTGGCCCCGTAATGACCTTGCCTAGCCTCTTGGAGCGCGGCCAGCTCACCCCCTCACTCTCAAGACTTCTCCAGTGCCTCCGCACATCTGTTTGATGTCAAATCCCAGCAGGTCCCAGAGAGATAATCATAATGTTTTATCTTGGAACAAACATTGCAATAGTTCTTCTGCCAATTGTAATTCATATCTACAAAAAACTGCATGCCGTTCCCCATTGTGTCTTACTGGTCTTCATGAGAGTAGCAGGTTTTGCAATAAGTACACAACTGAAGTATACTTCCCAAGCTTCCTAGCTGTCAGAGACAGCCATGCAACATGGCTAATGAAATGCAAGTGAAAATCTGGTGATTGCTTAGAAAACAAAACAAAACAGTTTTAGTATCCTACAGCTGTGTTTCCTTCTCCTCTTCTTCCTCTCTCAGCATGGTCATCATCTCTAGGGCAATAGACGCCATCTGATGTTCACGAGGGCAGGCCCAAGAGAATCGCTGAAACTCAGAGCCGGCACTTTCATACCTTTGCACAAATGACGCGGGTCCCTTAGTACTTTTTTCTGATGGCTTAATGCAGAAAGTGAAACATAATGTACTCAAGTCACCGAGAAGTCCAATTCACCCTTCCGTTCAGCCAAACACAATAACAGCCAGGTATTGGGGCAAAGCAAAGATTAAAAGCACTGATTTTCTCCTAGAAAAAGTAAAAATCTCTAGGCTTTACTAATGAGCCAGTTTAGATGCTGCCCTTACCCTTTATCTCATTAGTTTGTTTGGCCAGAGCACTGCTGTGAGCTCAGTGGCTTGGCCTGGAGGTCCTTCCTTGGGAATTGGGGTCAATGACATTGATCCTCCTTGTCTACGACACCATAAGGGAGAAGGTATGGATGTACAAAAGAAAGGGATGTTTGAGTGGGAAACAGCCAGGCATCACGTCCACTGAGCCTCCACTGTAGATGTGGCATTTACATGTATTCCTCATCACTCTGGAGCTGCTTTTGTTGTCACGGGCAATGCACTGAATATAGCTGACTTCCCAGTAAACATATGACAGCGCGACAGGAACGAATGCACTGACTCGAGCCCTATGGGCTCATTGCTAGGTAATGAATTTCTGTGTGAGATTTCACTAGTCACCGTCTTTGAGTTTGCTTCCTTTGAATCTCCCATCCGCATCCCGGCACTTGGGTCTGCCTTGGCTATACTGACAAGCCAGGCCTGGAGCCTGTAGAGATGAGAGCTAGATCCTAGGCTGGGGCGTTCTCCAGGCGAATGATACCCTAGGGGCTACCTCAGCATCCAGCCCGCCCACTGCTAGGAGTCTCTCTTTGGTGCTCTTAGCATCTGCTTGAACCTCCAACGTTATCCCAGACACCACTAGTGTTGTGTTTTCTCTGTGTAGCCTCAGCATTGCCATTGACCTCATGTGCCAATTGCAATTCATATCTACAAAATACAAGGCGAATGCACACTACAAAACAGAGCGTACAGTGGGGTGGAACCAGTCGGCCCGAGCCCCAGTCCACCGCCTCTATGAAATGGGGCCACGGAGTAGCTGCAGAGCTGGTAAGGGTGCCTTGGCAAACACAGACAGAAGGACAGCGACGGCGGAAACGTGAGGCGGCCTCGCAGGACAGCACGCCGGGCTGCTCTGGCGAGCCTCGGCTGCTGGGTGTCCTTGAGGCCATCTGGGGCGGAGCTGACTCACTGGCAGGTACTGAGCACTATCCACCATGCTTCGGGGTGACGGGGAGCTTGTCAGTGATAATCAGCGGGACTAAGGGAGTTCTGGGTGGGAAGATAGGAGCCCTAAAATGCCCACGTTGCTCACCGTGGATGCAGCCACGACCAAATCATCTCAACCGGATGATCGCCAGCTTCTCCGGCTCTAAATCAGTGCTCGTTAAGGTTGTTTGCTGAGCAGTTTTGTTCATCTTATTAATTTGTTTTAAAAGGCCTTTCTTCATACCACGAAGTCCCACTTTACAGTGATTTCCGAATAAATGATAATAAAATTCTCATTTGTGGAACCCCTATTAATGAGGTTTAAATGCATGCTTACTAAAGCTTCTTAAAATTCAGTAAAGGCTTTGCCTTCAGGGTTCAGTTCTGCGGGCAACAGTTGCTGGTTAGGCTTGCGTGGGTGCGGCTTGTGTGGGCACGGCACACGCAGGGTCGGGCCGCTTGCGGTCCAAAGAAACCCTCGGACCTGCTCTTGCCAGCTTTGGCCAGGGCGGGAGCGAGGGCAGCCTAGCACACCTGGGCTCCTCCTTGCCTCAAGCCAAATTGGAAGGCTGCATGGAAGCTCAATGAGCAGATTCATTAGCTGTGTCTTCGTCACGCCTCCAGTAGATCGTATTAAAATTTTCATTTATTGCAGTCGCTAGGCCCTGTCTGTGATAAGGTTGTGAAGAAATCCGTGTTCAGCTTCGAATTAGTGTGTAAAGTGGTCTCTCTGCTTCGTACACATACGGGTTGTGGTTCAGGACCATGTGACCAGTCAAAAGCCACTCACAAGGATTCGTGTGGGGAATCGGATTGAAACGGCTAAGGCAAGACGACACCACCTTGGCTAGCGACCGACAAGGGCCACGTAGCTAGCAGGCCGCATGAGTCAAGTTCCACGGTAGGAAGGCAGTCCATGGAAAGAGTCCATTAGGGCAGCTCCCTAACCCCACCCCAACCCACCCCCACACACCCTCCCACCCTCCCCCACCCCAGCCCACCCCTGCGCAAGCCTTGGAAAGGTCGCCCGCCGAGAATTGTCCTGGAGGCTCATAGAACTGTCGTCTCTAGGCTGCACTGCGGGCCGCTGGGGATGAGATTCAGGGATCTGCATGGTCAGCAGGCCCCTCGGGCCCCTCGCAGCCCACTCAACTCCGACAGCCACTTCAGGGGTGCCTGGGAGAGGCTGAGGTAAGTCCTGTGCACAGAGACCCCAGAGGATTTAGGACGAAATACTAAGAAGCCGCTCCACTTGCGGTTACTGTTGGGACTTCTGCCCTCCACTGGATGCCATGAGGGGCATGAATACATTTGCAATAGGTTATATATATATATATATATATATATATATATATATATATGTAAAATATATACCTTTTTAATTTTAGAGGTTTTGGGTTTTCTTTGCTTGCTCTATGTGGTCTTGTCACATTTATAAATATTGGAGTTAACTGCAGAACACAATTTGAATACTTTTTATTGTGTATCTAAGAATCAGAACTATATTGAAATTTCTCTCTTCTACTGAAAATTCGTACTTCGGTAACTCATAATTTTTTTCTAGGGCACTTCATACTTGAAACTGATAAGAGGCCTGGATCTTGTCTTCCACAAATGCACATGCACCCATGTGTAAGGTTGACATCTAATTTCTGGGGATTTATACACCCAGGATCTGTGCACTCGAGGCTGAGAACCTCTGGCCTAGCCCAAGCCACCCAGGGTGCAGTCTGCACACTCAGGTGACCCTGGCTCGCGCCCATCACGAGGAGGGAAAGGACACAGTCAGAGTGAGCCAGTGGCTGAACACACTGCTGAGGAACTCCGCAGCTCTTGCGGCATGGCTGTGACCTACATGAGTGGGTCAGACTTGCCACAGGTCCCCTGTGTGGCTAGGCGAGTCGCATGCAGCAAAGGCGTGATTCCGTGGATTACACGCTGCCAGCGCCATGAGAGGCCTGTTCAGGCCGAGCTTCTGGGTCTCCGCCTTTTGCCATAGCAAATGAAGGCAGTAGTGTCTACCTTGTGAGTGTGATGATTTTAGGGTTCATTTAGGGTTATAGCCTTGGGCTTGGTCTCTGGTGAATTAGATTTTTAAAAATTCACTTTGTAATTTTTAAACATCAAAAATCTTACATCTGATAATCTGAGCAGCTACTATGAAGATAATAATATGTAATATAAGTACCATTGTTAATTTCCTATCATCCTGTCTTGAAATTCTGTAAATTTTAAAAATTCTCTTTAAGGGCTGGGGAGATAGCTGAGTGGTCTAAGTGCCTGCCTGGCAAGCACCAGGACCTGAGTCCAGTCCCCAGTACCACATGCTATGCCAGTCCTGGAAACCCTGACTGGCCATGCCAGCCTCAAAACTGGGCATGGTGGTGCACACCTGTACTCCCAGCACTAGGGAGGCTAAGACAGGAGGATCACTACAAGTCTGAGTTGTGCAGTGAGATCCTGTATCAAATAAATAAGTCTGTAAATTTTTTTAAAAATTAAAAAGAAAATCAGGGACCAGGGAGATAGCTCAGGGGCACAAGTGCCTGCCTTGCAAGTGCAAGGTCCTGAGTTTGATCCTCGGTCCCCCCAAAAAGAAAGAAAAATCAATTACTTTTAAGATTAAAAAAAAAAAAATACTACTATCTAAGACATCTGAAACTAATTCTGTAGGCACAGAGCCTGGGGGTTCAATCCCAGCCTGCTGTGCAGGTTTCACTTCCAGGGCTGAGACGGCAGGTGAGACTGGGCATGGTGGCACCTGTAATCCCAGCTCTTGGGAGGCTGCAAACAGGTGGATGACTATGAGTCTGATCTAGTAGTGAGACCCTGAACACCCTGTAGACCCTTCCCTAAAATACAAAATTAATTAACTAATTAAAATAAAATAAAGTGTTTTCCTCTAGCAAATATTCTATACTTTCAAATAGTCTACATTCTAAAAAATACTGAAATCAAAAGAAAAAAATACTGCAATACTTTAAAAATACTGAAAATCTGCTTTCTTCACTTAATGTGACTTATATAGCATTCAATAAATAACACCTGGCTTCTAGCATCCTGCAACATCACCAAGTACGTATGTCCAGATGGCTGGTTAGGCTCTTTCCATAAACTAGATTTTTTTAAACTGTCTTTCTGTGCTTGTAGATGCTAACACTTGGCATCTTTCCTGACCTTGAAGCCTGAAGACGCGCGTGTTCAGTGTACCCAGTTTCCTTGCAAATTCCTCAGACTTATCAATGTTTACAAACTTCACCCCGTTCTGGAAATCTAAGAGCAAAGAAAAATCTAAATCCAAAGCCAACCCCCATCCACCCTGAAGTTAATCAACTTCAGTCTCTATAATTTCAAAGGGAACAAACTGAAAATCCCACTGGCATCCTTTTTAATAAGGTCTCTGTTGGTGCCTAACGAGGTTATAATTTGGGCTCCCAAAGCACTGTTTTTAAGAGGGAAGCATTTTAATTGGTATGTTCTTGTGAAGCATATTTTCCCAGACTGAGGTTTAGAATCTAGATGTCATCTCAGTGTGTACCAAATAAAGAATGAAATTTGTCTTCTAATGGGACAAAAGAGAGTGCAATATTGGACATCTTCACATGGAGAAAAAAAAAAATCTTTTGCTGTTAGCTATGGTTGTCATGACTAAGAGCCCCCACACTGTCACTTTAATGGTGTCCAAACTCCATAGCACCTTCACACAGGTGCGAAGTGTGGTCCATGGACCTACTGTGGCCTCAGTGGGGGCGGAGCTTGTAAGATAAGTGGACCTGGGGATCTCAGCCCACACCCCGAGTCAAAATTGTTTTAATGCAGTTCCTAGGTGACCTCAGGTGCATTGAGGCTTGACATCCACTGCTTTAGGGAGTACCAAATAAAGCAGACTCACCTACAATATGCGCAGCCTTCCCTAATTTCCCCATAAAATGATCCCTAGCATCACAGGAGAGAGTACAGCGCGCGCACACACACACACACACATACCCCACAGAAAGATCAGAATCTGAAATGCGACTTTGCTGAAGTAGCTTGCTTTTGTGCCACTGTGAATTGGATTGTGTGTGTGTGTGTGTGTGTGTGTGTGTGCGTGTAACCAAGGATTGAACTCAGGCCCTTGCACTTGCCAGGCAAGTGCTTATTCTACTGAGCTATCTCCCCAGCCCCTCACCACGGTGAATTTCAAAATGTGATGTTCCACTCTCATAAGTCAGAAGCACTTGTACTTGCAAACACCTGCTTATGTGCCAGGAACTTCGCGGGGGAAGTCAGAAAAGCAAGTCCTGTGGAGACAGGGGTGTCCTGGGACTCGAGAAGGCACTGCTTTGTAAGAGTCAACGACAAAAGCTCAACCTGGGAGAGGAGTTTTGAGCTGAATCCTTCCCCCAGGAGAACCAGGTGGAAACAGCACACCCATAAATGTGAGAGCGGTTATACAAATGTGAGAGCAGGCTGGAATGGAAACGCTGATACCGGTGCTCCTGTCTTCCCGTTAGGAGGAACCGCTGGGAGATTTCAGTCAGACAAAGGACCTAAGGTTTGGGTTTGAGGAAGGTCGTTCTGGGAGTTGAGTGGAAACGGAAGCCAGAGGCAGGAAGGTCCTCCAGGCGCTGCTTCAGCAACTGGGGGGTCGGGGGATGAGCTGGACAGACACAGGGAGTCTGAAAACAGCGGGGGCAGGGCTGAGTGCCGAGGCGCAACGCACGTAGGACAGGCGTGCTGGGGGACTGAGCATGCCTGGAAGCTGGGAACGGCGAGAGAGGCTGAGAATTCCGCTCCGGATAATTTGATGGGTTTGGTGTCATTACGTGTAGATGGACAATAGAGGATTTCCCTGCCTGCTCCGCTTTTCTTCTCCTCCTTCCTCGTGAGAGCATCACGGGTAGATACACCTGTGGGAAGTGAAGATCCCGTCCCATACTCTCAGCCCAATTTTCCCAGAGGTAGCACCTTGCAGACTTACACTAGAATAAGGCCTTCTAACGTGTTTGTAATCTACGAGCACATCCGACATAAAGCGTCCGTGTGCCTTACACTAAGTTCTAGTCACTTCTCTACCCTCATGCCCCACTTAGGCTGGCAGTGGCTCTCAGGACCCGCCCCACCCCCATCTTCCTCAATTGAGAAGCTCTTGATCCTAGTGGGGAGGGTCATGGTCACAGCAGTTGCTAAATGCTTGCCATCCCTGTGGTCCTTGTGACCCCAGGCTGGTGCCTGGTCAGAGTTATCCTGGAGCCTGCATAGCTGTGGCTTTGCCAGTGCCGTTTACCATACTGTCACCTATGTGGGCTAGAGAATCGAGAAATGCAGTTGACCAGTGACAGTACAAAGAACTGCTGAGGGCTGCTGTTGACACAGTGAAGGGTGAAGGCGGTGACAGCCAGAGTTCTCCGGAGAAAGACACCGTGTATGTAATATGTCCATGTATCACCGTGAACCACACACCCACCGGGATGCCGAGGGATCAGCCTGCAGGATTATGGGTGCCGGGGAGCCTGAAAGCCCACTGATGCTACAGTCTTGGGGCGCAAGATTTTTCCTCAGGGAGACCTCGATTTGCTTTTCAGGGGCTTTACCAGTTTGGATGAGGCCCGCCTGCCCTATCAAAAGTATCTCTTTTACTTAAAACCAGCTGATTGTAACTGCCAACCACATCCACAACATGCCATCTGGGCAACCCCTGCAGGGGCGCAGGGGCGAGCAGCGGGTTCTCCAGGCCATCCACGGGGAGACACTGCCCTGTCGTCACGTGGAGCGCGAACCCAGTGGGCTGGTTCCGTCCTTGGTTCTTTGTTTGCTCGGCAGCGCAGCGCAGCTCAACATCTACCAGATAACGCAGAAGGTGAGCGGCTCAGCTGCTTGAAGATCGGGGCAGGAGTGTTTAGGGTGGCCGCTGGAGTCTAGCGTGGAATTTCTGCAGCTGCTCGTGCCGGAACGCTTGTATGACGTCCCTCGGGCCATAGCTGGACCGAGCACTTAGCTCCCCAGGGAGGTGGTGGTAATAATCGCATCAACCACACGGGTTAAAATAAATAATTCATGAAAAACACTCCTATTAGGCACCAAACTAAGTACTACATTAATTTTAAATCGCTATCATCGTTGCGGTGCATTTAGCGGTCAAGGAGCTGACAGTTGACAGCGTCCGGGAAGCCCGTGAGTGGGTTAAGTGTGGCGCACGGGAGTCTACATTTCCTCAACCAACAGTCATTTACTAAGCGTCCATCATGAGCCAAGCCCTATTTTAGGGAGAGAACAAAGTCCCTGCCCTGGGGACTTACAATTTATTGGAAGGAGGAGGTACCAGCCCCTCAGCAAACAACGTAGACAAACAAAATAAGCAACAGGTTCAGCGGGGAAAGTGATGTGAAAGAGACGGGCAGAGAGTGGAAGAAGGCAGCGGGAGAACAGAGCAGGGCTGGGTAGGGAAGGGCAGGGCAGGGCTG